>PNEQ01006316.1:34230-105856 GCA_003012365.1 Medauroidea extradentata
TATATATATATATATATATATATATATATATATATATATATATATATATATATATATATATATATATATATAGTGGCTCTACTAAATATCAAAGTGACAGACGAATCATTTAACGTCACTGACAGTTCGCTTTGATGTATGGTGGTTTAAAAATTAGTTACTATGCTTCGAAAATGACGTTCCTGTATTCCTACGTACCTATGGTTACCACGTATGGTGAAATGCATGATTGTTTATCTATCGAAAATTATACTAGTCAGTTAAATTCCACCTGTAGTGCAGTTGTTAATTTTTTTTTTCATACCTAACTGGTCATCGTGCAATCAATGAACATGTTTTTTTTATCAAACAAATACATATGTTATTATCGTAAATCAGAAGTGATATATTTTTGTATATTATTTCAACGTGAGTTTGTTTACTTGAGTTATTTACCATAGAGGGCGTTGGACGCAAATTAACACGAGGGACGTCAGTTGAAATTACTCAGGTTATTGGTAGTAAATAAAGAAAAATGAAACATATCTAGCCAAGTTTTGTGAACTTTTATGTGCAACCGTTTCGCCAGAGTGGCGTATTCGTTTGGCGTAATTTCTTGCATCGAAACCAAATGTACGAAATCCGATTTTGTAGCCCAGAAATGTCAGTCGGATTAAATGTTTGCTCATAAAGTTGGTGGAAACTGCGTCATAGGATTGTTATTTTATTTCATATTGACTTCGAGAAACCTGCAGTTTCAAATCAATACATTTAGCATTTATTTATGCACCACATATGAAAATGTTTTGTCACGACCATTTATCACCGTCTTTCCAGAAAACTTTCGCGGGAAGGATATGTTTATATTCGTGGTTAATGATACCATCATATAGTTATGGGGCACTTGGTATTTTGGCACAGATATTTTGTGGACTTAATGTGTCTGAGTGAAGGTATTACGCTATAACCTTCTGGTCCATGGTGACTATTCGTACAATACGTTGTTCACAACCCATAAAGTAATGAAGCAATTATTCCATGTCGCAGGATATTTTAAAAGTCTTCGTCGACCTCTGATATTAACAATATAATTAAACTAAAATAATTTTGATAACTTTAAAATTTGTATATGTAGTGGTAAATTATGAATCATCAGGTAATGCTGCTAATAAAAAAAATTTATATACTTTTAAGTTTGTGTAGTAATTTCTGTGTTTTGCAAGCACATTTTACAGTTTTTAAATCCACTCTTACTAAAATTATCACGAAAACGAAATTTGTTATCCGATAGTGCAGTTTTACAATAATATTCTATAAATCACGTTTAATCTATCATGAACATTAAGACTTATCCAATTTCTGGTAGCATTCTGGCATGGAGTTGTGGGAGTTTAGTATGACAGGATGATTTAATATCTCCAAGAGTACTGAACGAAACTGTACGTTTTGTCACAATTTGTAGACAGATGTTCTTAATAGAAAGTTGTTTTTATCGTTCACGTGCTTTTCATACTAAACAATGTGAATATATTTTCAAGACTATATTTGCTGAAGGGTATTTCACGTGGCAAAAACGCATAATTTTATATTTGTACGACATAGCGTTAGTTTTATAGACATTACCTGTGACTACAATTTTCACTTGTGAAACTATTCTAGCTCTCATAGTCTTCCCATAGTGGCACGTCAAAGTCAAAATCTGTAAGTTACGGGAGCATGCTAATAACAAAAACCAACTGACTTACTCGAATGAAATAATTTACAATTAATTTAGATAGTGTGGGTTATGTGCTAAAATATTTGAAAGTACACAATGCAATTCCTTTGTATTTTTTTAAAAATTCTAAAAAGTAGCGATAATTCTCTTTCTATGGCCATTTTTTTAAGTACAAAGGAATTTGGTTGTGTTAGTTTTAAATATTTTAGCACATTACCCGTACTATCTGATTTCAGTGTAAATTATGTCGTTCGAGTAACTCAGTCGGTTTTTGTTATTAGCTTGTGACCGTAACTTACAAATTTTGACTTTGACGTGCCACTATGGGAAGACTATGAGAGCTAGAATAGATTCACAAGTGGAAATTGTAGTCACAAGTAACATCTTTAAAACTAACGCTATGTCGTACAAATATAAAATTCTGAACTTTTGCCACGTGAACGCTCATAATTAATCGTTGTCTGTCATTGAAGAGAAAATTCGAGACGTATTTTAAAAGCTTGACCAAACTGTTTGGCGAAACTGTCAGGGTTATGCGTGAAAAATGTGGGGAAGTAATTTGTGGCACGCATATTGCGTCCTACGAAACAAGCTCATGCAAGTCAGAACTCTGACCCTCGCAAGGCATTAAAATTCATGACCAGGTCCGTGGAGTTGAGAACTACGATAGTCCCCAACACACGTCCCGTCAACTTGCATCGCTTCTATACTCCCCTCCCAGGGTCGGCGAGGTTAGTTTCAGCCCTGTTGCTGCGAGCCAGGGTAGAGTAGCCGTGTGCCTGAAGATGCGCTTATTTTAGATTGGTCGCCCTTGAAAACTATTTCAACGCTACCAGTTTTAAGAGTGCTTGGTATTTTGGAGGAACAGTGATCACATCTCTAGGAACAAAAAATATTATACCACTAGAGACATTGAAAAATCGCGAAAATATTTTACATAGTCTCCAATAAACTGTAGTATCTCAATCGTGCACGTGTGAACAGTTTTCTGACAAATCACACACGCTCTGTGTTGAAACTGTACAGTTATAATTGGGTCTATTGAAGAGGGACACAGTGCTTCATATAAACAATAGTTAGGGGCTGTAAAATTTCGCGCATTCAATGACCTGTAGGCTAGAATCCACTGTACTATGCATACTCAAGCCCGACTATTTGTCCACTAGCTGCTACTAAGTGGAACAACAGGGGGCCGATTAAACATCGCCACCCGCTATTTGCACCGACGCAACGCAACTCAAGTGCAGATCAAGTTAAACGGGTCCTATATGGCATTACGTGAGTATTTAATTCGAATGCAACGCAACGCAGGTGCAAATTTTGCGTTGCACCCGTAAAAAGCTATATATTTAATCGGCCCCCAGACAATGAACGCATAGACGGGGCTTGAGTATGCATACTACAGCCTTCAGGTCATTGAATTCGTGAAATTTTCCAGTCCCTAACAATAGGCAATATAGGTGTAAAACCTTCAGTGTTATACATAGCATGTTGGAGCCTAGCAGACAATCAACTTTTCCCGCGATTTACCAGTGTCTCTAGATATGAACATAGGTACGTAAATGCATCATGTTTGCGCTGCACTTCACGTTATGTGATGTATAGTATATAGTGCGGACTGATGGTGTTGCTGTGGAATGCCACTGCAGATATTATGGTAGCTACATAGCAGACGAGTAGTATATAACTGCACGGTAGTCATTGTGCTATGAAGTGTTACACTGAATGCTGTTCTATGCAACACGCGATGCTCTGTACGTCCTCAGACGTGTTGTACAGTAACGGCGCGTTTTCAGGCATATGTTCGTATGACAACATTACTTTCTAGATATGAAGATTGATAGCTCAAAATATTGATTTACTATTTTTCAACATTCTGTACACTCCTCAAACGTCATTTTAAATCTACCAGTTTCTGGAAGCCAGTATTGAAGAAACTTAAATAACAGCGTTTCCCAACCTTGGAAGAACTTATTCTTCAGAGTAACGCATTTGTTTAGCGTAATATATTTTTTAAGGATTGCAACATCAGAGACTGTTCCCCTAGAAGTACCTCCTTCGGGAAATATTTTTGCTCGGAAAGTAGACAAAAACTGTTAAATCTGATTATTATTATTATTATTATTATTATTATTATTATTATTATTTTAAATTTTATAATTTTACAAATTGACTCCGAGAAACCTGAAATTTTTAATACATGCACAGTTAGCATTTGATGAAGTACTAAGCACTTTAAGTGTTAAAATATATAGTAAAACATAGCACCACATACTACGTAATTCGTTGTCATTGTTACTGAATTAATCGCATAGTGTTACAAAGTTTTTCGTTGAATCTTCGTTTGCCCGTTTTAACGCCTGAAAGTTATTGTAATGACTACTAGCGAACTCCTGTATCACTTATGCAAAGTGGATTAAATAAGTTTTCAGACAGCTCTCGCAACGTTTATTTCGTGGTGCAGTATTTTTAGGTACACAAAAATTTTTCTAGAGAATCCACATTTCGAAACGACGACCCTTGCCTTAACAAAGAACATGATTGTTCATGACAGGTAACCAGACAAGCTACAAAAGTTTATGTATTGTATATACAGTGTTTTATACAAATAGCTGCTGAGACATGTTTTAAAAAAATCCTCTTTCAGTATCTATTATTACGTAAAACTATTATTTTTCAAGTTTAATTAAAATCTTTATTTGTATTTGACATTCATATAATCAGATATTTCGTTACTACCTATTTATAAGCAAGCACGCGTCCGAATTAGGAAACTATAGGCGAATATAAGATGTTACTAAGTTAGCCCGCTCAAAGTTGTGTTACTACTAGTGTCGTTGAAATTAATCCGAATGAATTTTAATTCCGTTCAAAACGAGAGGGGAGGTAATTGCTTGCATACGCTAGATAAATAACTGGTTAGCAACTAGTTGTAGGCACACCGGTATTTTGATATGGTGTGACCGAAAAAAAAACTGGGTAGCTCTAGCAAGTTATTTTGTGTTAAACGTAAGTGCATCTTTCGTAAACATTGGTTCAATATGTTTGACTTGATTGTAAACTATTTTAAGTATGTAATCACATCAGTGCAGTGTTGTTATATGTCTATGTCTTGGCAGGGCTGGATACAGGAGCCCCCCCCCCCCCATAAACAACCCGGCTTCCTGATATTAAGTGCAGAGTTATACATGAGACACCAGTTCAGTTCCTAATGGCTGACTGCGCCTATTTTCTTCGTTGTCCTTCCGTCAGAAGTCTTCTATCCTGTGTTGTATTTAAGTAACACTATATTTCGTGTGATTTTATGTCTGTCATGTGTATCGAAGGCTATGTATACTTTTGTGGTCTTTTTTTTTTCTCCTTTCGAAAAGTCGCGTCTTCTTAGATCTCAGCAAAATTTTCCTTTTAGCTCACATTAATTTTTCTACCAAATTTTAATATAAATCACCACGTGACTATTGAACACAAAGTTGTTTCGAATGTCTTGTTACCCTTCCTCCCTCCCTAACGGAATGTATACATTTAGATATTCTGACCACTTCGTATGAAAGATACAAGTGTTTGTATTGAAATGAAAGCAAACTAAATAGTACAAAGATAACCACATACATTCACGTCAGAAGGTCTGTTTAAACGCCGTCATTTTCGTGACTTATAGGGGTTCCGTAAACTGGGTATACTTTGCACCATCAGAAAATATATTTTCTATGCTGATAGTTGAAAGACAAGTGATTGTATTCGATAATATTAAATTATATATATTTTTAATACCCAGTCGTGCTTTCTTTATTTCACCAAACGACCTAGAAACAAATGTTTTTGGTGGTGCAAAGTATACCCACATTACGGTAACAAGGCATTCGGACCACCGTATATACATCTCGTCGCTCTCAAAGCTGACGTTTGAAGCCTTTAGAAAGACGTAACATTACCGTGAATGGCTCATGAAGTCCGTGGTCTGCGCCGGGTGCGATGCTCGTAATATTTGTAATGGAGTTTCGGCGTCCTGTATCATTGTAGCATATAATACGGGGCCGCCGGGCGATGTTCGTGGATGGACATGACGTGGGACATGTGCGAGAGAAAGGGCATTCTCGCTGTCTAGAGTTCTGATGTTGATATTTGACCTCGCGCACTGTAGTAGTTTCGTCGGACGGTGCTGCGCGGAGTTGGCGAGCTCTCTCTGTCTCTCGTGCCGGGAGGTTGAGCGTGGTGAATGGAAAGAGGTTGTCGTCCGGCCTCGCAGAGTGGCCTAGGACCAACAACACCCCCAACCCCCGCACAACACCAGCCAGGTCGCGCGAATATTGGATGAGGTCGCCAGGATGTGGGTGCCGCAGCAACTTCTCTTCCCGCTTGGCCTGGGGGGCCATTTTCAGCGCAACTCCATTAGTCGGAGCCCCACTCACCCCTTCCCCCTGTAATTCGGGTCGCATGCGAGGCGTTTTCTTTTATCGGCGACACCGCGAAAGCTGTGCGGCTGGTCGAAACGCGTGGGAACCGTTCGTGTGTTTGTACTGTGGGGTAATGGAGCGGCCATTTTTGTTTTGTGCGGATTTGCTGTAATTTCCCGTATCTCCCACAAAACACGTATAAAAAGTGTCCGGTAATCGTACGGATGATATTTGCTGCCGCAGCAGTCGTCGGTGGATTTTTGGTACGAGTCTGTATGTTTTTTTCTACTCGTGTATTACTTCACAGATAAACGCGCAGGTCGAGAAAACCGAAGTAAACAATAACTGTAGCTTGAGCAGAAAATTTATATGCTCGATCCGGCAAAACGTTTTGTTGGTTAGATGTAATCCAAACGCAACTAGTATTGTATTCCAGTTAATGAAATCCTTAATTTAAGACATAAATATCCCCGTAACAACAACATATTTTGAGGTCTAGCTCTACAAATGCGTGACATATGTATATCGTCGGTGTTATGGAAAAAGGGCGAATCCGCTAAATGTACAATTTGTTGATTTGCTCTTTTTTTCCATAACACCGACTATATGTGCATTTTGTCAGTCCCTTTAAAACTGTGTGTGTACTCGCAGTGAAATTTTATTTTATTTTGTCAGGAAAATAATTGCCAGCAGCTGTAAAATGAATTTCTTACTTCGACAACCGCACATACTCTAGCAGCACATGTACACATTGCCACAAAGAGCTCATAGTCCGCCCTTTGTTTCGTGCGCTGTGATGCAGTTCTCAAAAGCTAGCATGAGAGTAATTGGATTATTTAACGTTTGCAGCACATCGCATCGCGCTAGTGACTTTATTCATACAGGGTACTTGCTTTGTAGTAAATTAAACCATGCTTTTTTTTATCTTGATTTCATTAGTAGAATATATGTTGTCTGTCTCGAAATGCTAAAGAACGAAAAAGGAACTAAAGTTATTATGCACTCGCTTATGATGTTACGTGAACTTCCAGCGGCCTGTAGTAACTCATTTTATAATATCGTAACTATCCAAACATAGACCTAACCGTTCAAAAGTAATTTATTCGTATAAATTGTTCTTATAAATCAGTAACATGTTTGATGTTATAAACATTTTTAAATACGTATCCTTGACATAATGCAGTACGTCTGTAGTTGACAAATGTGTGTTAGTTAAATTAGGCTTCTACAATTCGTTTCGGCCCGTTAATGGCGACAGACAGCGTATTAACATGTGTTATATAAATGCCGTCGTGGAAATCTATAGCCTCGTATTATTAATACATAAAAAGTAAACAATTCTTAAGGCTAGCCGGATCTACTGGTTTTCCGAAATCGCTGCAGACTATTGCTGGGATAGCTCCTTAACAAAGGCCGTGGCCGACTGCTCTCCCAGTTCCTGTCATTGTATCATGTTGTGTGTCACCGTATATGCAGTATATATGCAATATTCAAGCATTAAGGTGAGTGATTGAAGAGATTTTGGTCAACGGTTATCATCGAGGTCTTAGCGCTGGTGGGGGATGACATGATGTGAGTATGGAGCAGCACCGGAATGTATGGGCGGAGGAAACGGGAGATCTCGGAGAAAACCCGCTGACAAGCGGCATCGTCCGGCACGATTCCCACATACGAAAATCCGAGGAACGACCCCTTTGGGAATCGTACCCGGATCGCCTTGGTGGGAGGCGATTGTTCTGACCCCTCAGCCACCGCGGCCCCTTCAAGCGTTAAAACTCAACAACAAAACAGCATGGCAAATTCCAAGATGGATAACTTGCCTGTGTGTACTTAAGACGACTTAAGAATATAGATTAAATAGTAAACAAGAACACAAGTACTTGCTACTCAACTTCAGCTGGGCTCCTGTCTGTGTGGCGTGTAAAGAAAATATTCTTGCTGTCACAAAAAACATATTATTTATTAACTTTTACATAAATTGTAAACTACAATGTGCTTATATCAAATAATTAAATAAAATGCCCCCTTTCATTAAAGTGTATTAGGCTATCCACATATCTGTGGGAAAGTAAGATATTGTGTCTATGCAATGACTTTGGATGAATTATTTATCTCAAGTGTCACATTTGCTCAGTTGTGAGATAAACCCTTAGCTTGTGGCTTGTCATAAGGTAAAAAAAACACAGAAATGGCGAACTTTAGTATTAAAATTGTTCACTTATATCACAGACGAGGAGTTAGTTATGTGACACCGCAAAACAAATGCATTTAAAATATCTCACCTTGAAGTTAACGCAACCATTTAATCAACTACATTACAAGTCTTGGCAGAAAACCAATAGCCTAATCGCTGCTATAGGTTTGGTACGATAGTTCAATCTTTCAGAAACATATACGTTGCATAAATGGTACAAAAATACACATTTAGTAACAAAATGTATTCTATGCATCTTAAATAATTGCAAGGAATAATGGTATAATTTCCTGTGCAATTAATCAAAATGTGCATTTACAAAAATTTGAACGTACCGTGTATCACCTATAATAACTATGTTTGTATTACGGTGTTCTGTGCCGCATAGCTAACTCGCCGTGAGCTGCGGGGAGTGTTAGAAGAAACGAATTTATTAAAAAACTATATTCGTACCTCTACAAGACGTCTGCTTATAAAACAACACACTCGACGACCAGATTATAGTTTCCATTGGCGTTAATGTATTTCCTGGGAAGCGCAGATGACTAATATTGCCGTTTTCAGAGCCAGTCCTTATTGTTAAAATGTGCTACACTGAAACATAACATTTGTAATTAGGTATGGATACGTCCAGTGATATCATGTTTATTGTACAACCATAAATACCTATCGTATGAGGAGGATACCGAGGGACAGGGTATCGTACCCCGATTGGGTACCCGTAGTCATATATATACCCCGATAAGATGGAGCGAAGCCTTATATTGGAGAGGCGCCGGAATTATAAGGGCGGAGGAAACGGGAGATGACCGAGAAAACCCGCCGGTCAGCGACATTGTCCATCCAGCAATACATGTACTGGGAAATAGTTTAAAGTCACTATCAGGCAAGGAAGAAATAAACAAGGCACAGTGCATAGTAAACACCAGAGTATGTTCAACCGCTCATGCCTCGCCAAGATTAACAAAACAGTCAACAGTGGCATATATGTTGGATCGACACGTGCTTAGACCCAGAGAATATTGTTTATAGGTGGTTCGCGGTAAACTGAACACTTTGGAAGACCCCTCAGACAACAACTTTTGAGTTCGCTACAATATATGCACTTTATTGTTGCTTATATTGCGTTGTTCACTTTAAGAAAGTGGTGGGAATGTATAAATTATCTGAACGATAGCAAGATTTTTAAAAGTGCTAAATTTATCCTGAACCGCCTGTGACAAGTACATTCCTATCCTTGTTCGCGGCAGGTATCTGATGTAGTCAGCGCCATTAAGGGGACTCCCTACCTGCGCTTTAAATGTGTTGCAGCGAGTTACGGCTGTTTTTTTTTTTACGAAAATATTTAACGCGCACTGTATTTGCATATCTACGAAAAGAACACACTTCAAACTATGTCGCTAATTTTTTTTAAATTCGGGACATTAGTTAGAAACATCATTTTCGGACCCCTCAAAATAGACAAAAATGGGTATTCATGACCGCCGTATCTGTAAATATTACAATCAGATTTGAAAAACACAAGTATAGAAACAAGCATTACACTTTGAACATTGCCGTCCCATAGGAAATAGAATAATAGTGAGACACTGCACGTCAGTTGAGTGACTTGCGCGGAGAGGCGATAATGCAGTACATGCATCGGTCAACGACAATCTTACTTCTCCTGCCTCACACACTCAAACGCAACCTATCTAGGGAGGCCCCTTAAGGGTTAAAACTGATTTTGGTTTTGCTCATTCCAGGTCAACACTGGTCAGATAGTTTAAAACATTCTTAAGCTTGTTTTTTTTATCCACTTAAACCTTAAATTGTAGTATTTTTTCTAGACACGCAGTTAGCTACAACAATATAGATACGTTGTAAATGAGCACTTAAATATAACACAGTAAACACGATAAAGCAACAGATAATATACAGTTAGTTACGTATGCTTTAAAACTAACTTGGCACGAAAATACAGACGCGCCACGCTAATTGCAGGTAGAGCTCGGCTCTGCACACACGCACCTGCTGCTCGAGCTAACAATCAGCAAACACTCGCAGTGAGTCGCTATGTGAGACACGGTTGCGCGCGGTAAAGCGGCGTCGACATTCAGCCATGCTTTACAGCCAGCTTGTGCTAGCGATTACACACGTGAATTATCTGCCTCTGCAAACAACACCTTCTGCAAAAATGTCGCCGCGTGAATTTATTTTCCAGTAAAGGACAGCGCCCACACAAGATTATCCCAACAATAGTTAATAACGAGATATTTTGCTAAAGGAACATGTTTAACTAATACGAAGCATTCTGGTGGAACAGATCTGGAGAACTGTATGGTACCTACTTATTTGCCTTTCTCTCCTCGCAAATTCAGGGTAAACATGAATTATTTTACTTACAAAGCCATATTTATGTTGAATAACTAAAACACACAGTAAAATGCTGAGTAAAAATGACTTGCCGACGCATACTTCAGCGAAAGAATTTGTTTTCCTTAAAATCACGAAGTACGCAAATGTTAAGAAAATAATTTTTTTCACAATTTTATTCCCGCGCGTTCTGTCAATGTTTTAGTATACTTGAAGTTAGTGCCATAGAAATACATAGAATGTTTTGCCCCTAGCTCAAAAATATTCGTACAGTTTTCTGTGATGATATAAAATAATTTTCTTCGTCGGTATTACGAGGCTTCGTCACCTCTTTTGTTAGTAACATTAATTTTCGTTTAATAGATGTAGAATGTGAGGAATTACCGACAATGTTTCTTTACACAAACATTACAGTTTAATATTAAGTGGGTATTATTGGATGAAACCAGTACTTGAAGTTATTTAGTGTTTATTATTTCGTGAGAGAGAATATTTATCTTTAATTTTAAATCAGCTTAATTATTTCATATGCTTCAATGTTTAGAATACATGAAAGCTAAAGTAATTAGCTACACCCCTATTGAATTATTTTCTATTAAATCTTGCCAACATTTTAATCAGGGAGGAATTAAGAACAATGCATCACAATAAGTGACACGGGATCTTATGGCGGCCGCCTACCTCGCGCTTCAAATGCGTTGCAGCGTGTTCTTAAACAGGTTTTTTCTACGAAAATATTCCACGTGTGTTCATTGTGCTAACGTACGAAAAGAATACAAACTTCAGGCAAGGTCGGAACCTCATAGTTAAGACGCCACGCTCATTAAAATCACTGTTTCTAAGCCCTCCAACATGACTAACAACTGCCTTTTCAGACTTCCGTACTTCAAAATATGCTAACCGGATGTATGTGAATCTCAGATTGCGACCTGCGCTGAACTTAGTTGCTGACTTTCAACCAGCAAAATTATATGGTCACCGCTTAGTGTCCCACAGTAAAATTCGTTCGGTGAGAAGATTGCACGCTAGTTCAGCGCTTGGATCGTTAGACGACACGGCATTTGATGTGCGCTTCAAGGTCGACCTTACTGCTCCGTCGCTATTGAGCCTCTCACGCGCGGGTAGGCGGCACTCATAATGCAAATTGTTCAAGTGAACCATTTTTAAAAGTCGCACACTTACAATAGCGCAGGCCATGAAAATGGTCCGGTGTATGATACATTATCATTGCAAGAACCGTTCAAATATAATCTAGATACTAAATCTCATTTACTAAAGTTAAAAAAAAAAAAAAAAAAAGCCACAAGCTAGGGTTTGTCTACGACTGTGCCAATGTGACAGTTGAGATAAATAATTCATCCAAAGTCATTGCATAGAAGACACAATATCTTACTTTCCCACGGTCATGTGGATAGCCTAATAAGATGCAAATTGGAATCCCCGCCATGGGACATTTTACCGCCAAGTTTTCTGTCAAGTGACTATTAGTCAAAAGAAGTTTATTCACCTTAAAATAACATCGCAGGTAGGTTCCTTGGATGAAATCCTGGTCGGTTGTTTAGGTGAAAAAAAGAGGATGGAGTGTAAGGGAAGATTACAATGGAGTTCAAATGCGGGAGTTATACGCGAGTAGCATCTCTGGACATGTGTGACATTGTAGCCACGACAGGAAGGAAAAAAATCATACCTTTACGTATAGACTCAGGTAAGTTGTGAACTATTTATGCTTCGAAGCTCCACATTACTATGCACAGCAGCTGTAATAACGACGTAGCAGTTTATACTTGGCTGTACGTGTCATGTCGGAGGCACCCCAGTGAAACAGTACTTGCGAGAAGCCTGCAGTCTGTGTGCTGGTGTTTAAAATACAAGTTAAGTAGTTCTGCAAGGGATTGATCAGCTGTATACAGTTCACATACGACTTGGACTCCTAAGGTTGTTCTTGCTGCCAGTTTAATCTTAAAATAAACGTTTTCCCGCCCTAGGGTCTGAGTGAAAGGTGGATTAGTACAATTTTGCGAAGACAGTGTGCGAGTAATCTACTGTAATGTCTGCGTTAAAATTATTATAAAAAGAGCGCTCTGAGAGTGTTGTAAATGCTGGAAATATTTTATTCCTTCTTGCGGATATAGACTGCATCAAAAAACTAAATGTAAGTTTTCCAACCACTATATTTCAAGAGTTGGAGTGGTATTACGACCGACAGGAACAAGTGTTGTTCGTTGTTCTTTCAAAGATCATACAAGTGTTGTTCGTTAGTTCCAGACATTATTTGTTGTTTAAAATGTGAATGTATGGCGTAATTTATAAATAACATGTTTAGTGTAGCACAACTCTAAAAACGTTGTATTATTTAGCCAGAAAAGATACTAATTTCATTTTGAGAAATTTATAAAATACTTTCAGTGTAGGTTTTAAAATGGAAAAATATCTTGATTCATTAAATTTTTAACAATTTGTATAAATTAAAACCAATATAGTTTAACGAAAAAACAAAATTGTTAGGCAAGAACAATTTTTAATGTGTAAAAAGTAGGTAGGTAGCTACGTTGTTCACGGAACATTGAAAGTGAAAAATGTACGCCATTCCAAAGTGTTTGCGTATCCAGTGAATATACGTGAATTTATGGTAAGTAAATACTCGACTATTAAGGTTACGTATCGCGCATATAGCGTGTAGTTATTTATATTAAGAGACTTGCTGAAGGTAGCCAAGTTTATTTCGTACGACAGATGGCAGCACCAGCCGGGCAGCTGGGCGTGCCATCTAGCGGCGCTTTGCCAAGCTTGTGCGGCCAAATTGATTTTCTCAGAGATGCGCAAATAGCCCTGCTACGTTGCGCAGGGGCGCAGCACCCTTTTTTTTATTTAAAGTTATTATTTATTAATGGCTTTGTAGTGTTGAGCTAGTTTTGAAAGAGACAATGCGACAAGTGCGTGCTCTTGTCTCCGCTTCGGCAGGGAAAGAGCGTGTTGTAAAAATACTTCCCCGTTCTATGCCTTGCATCTTAGAAGCGCGTTCCATACACAACTACCCAGTCCTTGCTCAACGTGTTGTTCAGTTACAGCATGTAAATTATTGTACAAGTGCTTAGTGCTTGGTTTAGCGTTTTTTTAATTTTTTTACTCAGGTAATAACTTTTATAGAGTAACGAAGTGCTGGTATTAACAATTCTAAGTAAAAAAAAAAAAACACTCCGTACTGTTCTTGGGAATGTTTACATTTTGAAAATTCGTAACTTTCAAACAGGTTGTTTACATTTAAAATTGTCTAGATTCTTATTAATTATGTACGGCACGTCCAGAAACAACCTCCTAATAAGCACACCACACGAATCCTGAGCTAACTTATCTCGGGACGAAAATGTACGTACAAAATGTTGTATGACGACATTTTACGTTCATAATGTGGCAACACTGCAGAGAGAAAGTTCACTCTTGCGCTCCACGTCCAGCTGTTATTTTATGTATGTTACGGCAAGTAAACGTATAATCACTAGAGATAGTAGTTTATCGCGGGAAAACTTGACTGTTTGCTGGGTTTCAACGTACGTTCAGCTTAACAAACGATCACTAGCTTTCTCTTGTACTTTGAGCTGTTACCCTATTTGACTGAGCGTATAAATATCCCATTATTGTAATATGTAATCTCTTGTTTTGCTGTGTAGAAAGTTACGTTGTGTCAGACGTTTATCATACAATCGTATATGTTTAAATAAACGGCAGTGTTGTCAAGGGTATGTTGGCACAAAACATTTTTGCGAAAACTATGAGAGATACAGAAATTTCCAAAAAGGAAGATTTAGTCACAATTGATGTCTAAAATAAGAAAATAAATATGTGGTACAAATATAAAAAATAAAAAAATACTTTGAAAATTGAGGTGAACCGCGCCGTTAACGTGAACCACCTGGGTGAACATATTTTGTGCGTTCGAATCCTAGAAGGGCGGAAGCTGCAAGGGCGACACAGAACGCGCATCACGTCTATCCCAAGCCTCTAAGTGCAAGTCACTAAACTGGTTTGCAGTATTCTCGCAGACATATAGCCTCTATGAGACATCCAGTGATAGAATTATCGTCTTAAGCAATATTGTAGGTAATGATGTATTGAAACAAATGTTATTTTATTATAAGATTCTGCGCCAACATTTTTATACTTAAAAAGTCCGCAAAGACACCTTGACTGTTTGCTGGGTTTCAACGCACGTTCGTCTTATAAATAGATTAATGGATGTCACTTTTACGTAGAACTGTTGCCGTATTTGACTGAGTCAATAATAATATCGCTATTATAATATTTGACGCCTGTTATTGGTCTACAGACAGCTACAGAAGTATATCACCGAATCATATACGTTGCAAAAAACTACAGTGTTTTCAGGGTATGTTGGCACAAAACATTTACGCGATATACCATAACCTCTAGTCATAAGTCTAATTACTTACTGTCGAGATTTGTTCCTTTCTTACAACATTTAGTGGACGTTGAAATGGGCTACACGTCACGTGTTTTTCGCCCGTAAATATATAAATAACACAACGAGGCCCAATAACATTCGACGCACTTGCTAGCCACAGTATTGTCGTAAGTTAGGACGTGTTTGATACTGTGTTACTGTAGCGTACATGAAGTTTACATGCATACACGCCGGGGACTCAGAGCTGGCGCTCGGACAGTATCATTACCGTTTCACGTGACTTGTGGCTTTCTTACTGAACACCAAAGAATGTATGAGTTTAAATGGGTATGTAATTCTTTAGCTTACAACTGAGCTGTTGTCGAGAAACTTGTAACGGCCTCAGGTCTGCACACAGTTTGACGTCTTGAGCAGAGGATCACTTTTACACCACACATGTTAGAAACACTATTCCGAAGCACTCCAGCATATCATAAAACGACTTTTCCTCATTATCACGCCTCAAAATACTCGTATTGGATGTATGTGAAACTGTGGTGTATAATACTATGAAATTGGCTCCAGACTAGCCATCATCAAAAAAATCACGTGCTCACCACCTTAAGGATATTTTAGACCGAAAAAGTCATAATTTTGTGTTTACATGAAATAGTGTCAGTTTTGTAGACGATACTTGTGAGTGCAGTTTCCTCTTACGAAACAATTTTATCTGGCGTAGTTTTTTCATAACGGTGCGTCAGAGTCAGAATTTACATGTTCTGCTGCCTTGCAAATAGTGGAAATCAATTGACTTACGTACGTGAAATAATTCACATCGAAATAACATACTAAAGGCTACGTAATAAAACACTTGAAAAAATCCCGCGAACTGGTTTTGCATTTTTAAAAAAAATTGCAGAAGTTTCAAATATTTTTCTGTACTTTGGCGAATTTTGAAAAACTCAAAATATTACGTTTTTTTTACATAGCTCATGGATTTTAAATTCACAGCGAATTATTTTGTTTAACAGTTAGATTTCACTATTTGTATGGCAATAAGAAGCAAATTTTGACTTCGACACCCCGTTGTGAGAAAACTATGATGAGAGATAAAATTGTTTCGTAAGAGTAAAACGTACTCACAAGTATCGTCTACAAAAAAAAAATATTATTTTATCGCACTTGAACACCCTTAAGAGTCTCGTACATTGTTGCATCGAGGTAGAAAAAAGTTTTTCCCCTATTTTTTAAAACTAAATATTCCTTTACGTGCGTTTTATATCTTTACGTACGAAAAGAAAACACATTAAACACCATGCTTCTCTATTTTTGTTTACTAGATATTGTACCTAGAAATATGTGTTCGGGGTACCTCAAAATTGCTAAAAACGGCTTTTTTTTAAGGCTGCTGTCACGTAAAAAAATACCAATCGGAATTGTAAAACAAAAATAGAGAAGCGCGCGCTGCGGAATTTCTATGCACTTTCCGTAAATAAATTTGCAGGATCGCGAAGTCCAATAGGAAAAAAGCCAACGTCCAAATCTATACTCAGCGATAAAGACCTCGATGTTTGCTTACGAAACTCACCTCACTTCACCAAAACAATGCACGTCGCGTCGTTTTCGCACCCCGCGCATGAAGGCGATTCGTAGATCCAGTGATTTTTGGTGAAAAGAATTATGCACATTGTGTTTCAGTGCCTCGCGTGCGCATCTACAGCTCTGCTTCATGGTCAGTGATTGGCTGTCAAATGAGTGACGCCTCTACACCAGTGCACGCGGCCAATAACTATGTACCAGAGCTGCAGATGCGAACGTGAGGCATCGAAAGAAAATGTTGCATAATTATTATCACCAAAAATCTCTGGATCTAGCGATTCGGTGGTTGACACACGAGAGTAGCTCTTACCGTCTGTTTCCGTACCTCAAACGCGGCATTCAGTGCCTGATGTTCAGAGCTCTTAAGGTGATGTATAATCCCTTTAAATATCATAAAATGGTTTCTGTGAAATTACCTAGATTGTCATAACGTTTTGCATCTTACAATTATCTTCGAATATGGTCGCCAATGTTCATATGTGCAGTATCAGATGACCCTGAAATGACCAGTAGGTTCAGAGATTTTTGGTAAAAAGAATTTTACAACTTCTTTTAATGTCTTGCGTGCACATGCTTCACTGTTATTGGCCGCGTGCCTTTGTGTATAGGCGTAGCTCGTATGACTGTGCCTAAGGTAACTACCACATCACACGTCTGTGATTTGTGGGCAGAACCCTACCCTGACTGTAGACATCCAATCACTGACAATGAAGCAGAGCTGCGGATGTGCACGTAAGGCATTGAAGTAAGTTGGAGCAGAATAATTTTCACCAAAAACCACTGCTTTAATGATCAACATGGGAAAATCGCGAAGTGACATATTTTACCAGAGAGAACTATAAGTAGAGGTGATGGAATGGTATATCGCGATCATTTCTTGTGACATGTATGAATGGATGATATTCTTCTGACACAAAGTACCTGCTTACAGACCAATAATAGGCATCAAATAATACAATGACAAGATTATTATTGGTTCAGTCAAATAGGGGAACAGTTCTGCGTACAAAAGAAAGCTAGCCATTTTTCTTAAGCTGAACATGCGTTGAAACCCAGCAAACAGTCATGTTTTCCTGCGATAAACCATCATCTCTAGAGGCTGGAAAAAATCGTGAGTTCACTGACGCCTAGGGTAGCCTCCAAGAATATGAGTGTACTGAATGTGTTAGCACCTGTTTATTAGTTGCTCGCTGACAGTGTAATGGGGCTGTGTTCAGTTACATTTTTTATTATTGGCTCAGCTACTTCCAGGAAGTGTTGACGGCCTATTGTGAACTTGATGCAGACCTATGGTTGCTGGAATTATTGCTTGCGCCTAATAGAAACGCGAATTTTTCAGGTCTCTAATAATCTCTAACTATAAGACTAAAACCAGCAACTCTGGCATTTCTTGTGATGCCCTACGTTAAGTCCCGTAGTAAAAACTTTTTGGTGGAAAACTTGTAAGCTTGGTCAGTGCTTGTCTCGTAGTTGCGATACGTGTACAGATCGCTCCATTTATAATGGGATATTCCTTTAATTTGTCATGCTGAATCATTGCAAGAGTTTTTTGGAAGTTAACCGATAATTCTCTTGTAATTATTCCGCATGATAAATTAATGAAAGATTCCATTATTATTTATGTCAAGCAGTTTACCAAGAATATATCATATGCTTTGTCCAAGAGATAATTTTGATAGTATTACCTACTTGAATTAATGTTATGGTTGAAAAACTGAAAATACAATAAAATTGTTTAACACTCCTCCTTAAAAGTCCGAAACAAACAGCAAAGTGGAAGTAAAGGGCAATGTACTTCGTGGATAAGAACGGCATCACATGAATCCTGTAACTACTACTAAGAGGAAATACTCTTTGGTAGAAAGTCGTCAGGCCCTTCGTTTGCTAGAAAAGTGACATGGTAGTTTTAACAACCTAGCCTACACTCCCGGTGATATTTCGGACATATCTCGTAAACTAAGGGCTAGGCAACTTTTTACCAGAGAGTATTTTCTGAGTCAGTTATTGACGTGGTGCAGTTCGTATCTACGAACAACGTATACCCCTGATTTACATTACCCTGGTTTTTCGGGGATTTAAAGTAAATTTTCTCGTAAAATAAGTGCCTGACGACTTTTTACCATAGAGTATTTTCTTTGTAGTTTGGTCACTAATTCGCGTTTTCTTGTGGACACAAGCTAAAATTCCAACAACTATAAGTTCGTATTACTTTCACAATTGGCCTTGGACTTATTTGACATCTCTTTGAAGCCGCTGAGCCAATAATAAATATGTAAATAAATGCATATTCTTGTCACTGTGTCAACGAACAACTTCTGTCTACTTGAGTGTTCATATGTTCTTGGAGGCTTACAGGTCAGTGAACCCGAGAATTTTTCCCGTATCTGTGTATAAGTAGAGGTGCAAGGTATTGTCTGTCTGCGGACACAGCTTGTGGTCAGACTGCCACGTCACGTAGCGTCTAGTATAGCGGCGTCGACGCCAACTGAAGTACTCGCAATTAATATTCATGTCCTTTATTGCGCTCTCCAAGGCTCTCCAATCCTTGTACGTGACCGCACTATTTTCCCCTTCTTCTGCTGCGGGCAAATGACCCGAGAACCATCTCACCCTAGACCTTATTCTTCGTCGATTTGTCTTCCCTCCGCCTGGACTCGGCCTGGCGCCAAACGTTTTCATCTTTTTTTTATACGTCAAGCCCTTTCCCATTCGACGGCTGCACACGGAAGTTTTTTCTTTTCCTCTACGGAGTGGCAATTACTCGGATTAATTCCTTCCCCCGGCACACCACAGTCAGCAGGAATATAACCTATTTTATTTAACCTTATTGATGTCGTCGTGGACCTTCGGCTTGCCCACACATTAGTTACTAGTTCTTTTTCGTCGCCCTGGGCGGTGAGACTATTTTTCTACCTCTTTTCTTTCAGTATCGTCGTATGGTTACGTCCACGCCCGCGTCTGTCTATGTGTACCATTTTGGTACTTTCTCGCCATCCCGCTACTGACGGAATTTTTTCTTTTACACGTTTAATTATATTTTGTTATCAATTTAAATGTTGGTCAACTCTTCCCTAAGGCGAACCGAACTGTATATCAGGTGCGTCTGACATGTTGAGTTGTTTAAATTCCCACTTCAGAAGTTAACATTGTATTAAATTGATTATTTTGTTATTGACATTAGGTCCGTAATTATAAACTCTATAACTAGAGGTGATGGTATGTTGCGAACATATTTTGGCCCTACATGCCTTTGAAAACGCTGTAGTTTCTTGCAACATGTATGATTAATAGAGATGGTGGTTTATCGCAGGAAAACTTGACTGTTTGCTGGGTTTCAACGTACGTTAAGCTCACCAGAAGATCACTGGCTTTCGCTTGTACGTGGAGCTGTTAACCTATTTGACTGAGCCAATAAGAATCCAGCTATTGTAATATTAGATGCCTGTTATTGGTCTGCAGACAGCTACGTTGTGTCAGACGTACAATCACCTAATCATTAGGGACCCTTGTTTCTCGCGAAAAGAATATTGGCCCACTTTGTTTCAGTGCCTTACGTGCACATCTGCACTCTTGCTTCATGATTATTGGCAGCGTGTCTATGTGAAGAGCCGTATATCATTTGTCTGAGTCAATTACAATAAAGTCTCTGCAACACCTCACTGCTGTTATTTGCCGGTAGAATCCCAAGGCTCGAGAGAGTTAAATATCCAATCACTGACCACGAAGAAGAACTGCAGATGTGCACGTAAGGTACTGAAACAAAGTGGGCCAAAACTATTTTCGCGAATAACAAGGGTCCCTACTAATCATATGTGTTGAAATTAACTACAGCATTTTCAAGGGTATGTTAGCAGAAAACGTTTTCTCGATATACCATCATCTCTAACGATTAGGTGATGTACGTCTAATACAGCGTAGCTGTCTGCAGACCAACAACAGACATCATATTTTGCAATAGCGGGATTCTTATTGGCTCAGTGAAATGGGGAAACATCTCCACGTACAAGAGAAAGCCAGTAATTATCTACAAAGCTGACCGTGTGTCGAAATCGCAGCGAACAGTCATGTTTTTCCGTGATAAACAATCATATCTAACTATAACCTTTAAATACATTGGCGTATCAAGTTGTAACTGGAGGATCACTGACTTCCTTACTTACTTTTTTTTTTAAGTGGAACAAATATTGGTTTTCTACAGTTTTATTGTGAAATGTTATGCGAGGATACAAACCATCAAAACAGTCATAGCATTTTATGGCTAAAAACATTATATGTGGGATGAAAAAATCATTGTTTAAATTTGTTCTATGGTTCTCTAAGTAATAAGCACGAAATAATTCTTAAAAAAATTGTGTTACCTAAGTGGCAAATCCTCTGATTATTTTATTACAATTTTTTCGGAAATACATCCCTTGTAGACATATAATTGCAGCACAGAAAGTGTGTCAGGAAAACAAATTCTTCTTCTGATTTTGTTTTACTTGTGCTTATACTGTTTAATTTTTCAAAACATTGTTAGCAGTTTTAATTGCCAAGACAGCAAGGCACTTTACAGCTGAATAAATAATTGGATTTAACTCGTAGCTATAGCAGCACGGTACTTCAGATGTCTGTCGGTAGCTTATCATTTCCATTTCCTGTCTGAAGCTAAGAAGCATCATAATTAAATTTTCTTCCGTATTCACTGATAATCTAGGCATGTTTTATATCTAAAATACAGATATAATATTATGCCGAAAGATAATGCGAGAGAAAGACTAAAAGCTTGTAGTAAACTTGTGTCTGGAATTGTTGTGTCCAACACACAATTGATGCTTCGTGCTGTGTATTTGCCACACACACAGGAACATTCGTGTATGTGTTACTTACACAAGTTACTATTTTATTTTTATATTTATGTTCGGAAGATATTTTTTGTGAATCATAAAACTGTATTATTGCGGCCGTATACAGGAATTAATACGACGGCTGACCATAAAATAGTTTAATATCTCATCACATGCATTTCGTTTAACTTGATTTGGTGCCATAATTTGTGTCACTCTACCAAAGTAAGTAGCACACGTTTAGACTGGCTTTGACGGGGTGTTCAGTTTTATAAGATAGTGTGGAATGTGGATACTGGCAAAGAATTAAATAAAGGCAAGCTTCACAGCTTGCATCCCTAAATATATCGAAATGCGTGAAGTCTAGTGCGGGACGAAGTTGGCGATAATAGAACAAAAAAAAAAAAAAGATTAGACGTTTCTTATTGCCATCAGTATTTGTGAGCTTGTATAATTCTTAATGACGATTCTTTTTTTTTATTTCTTCATGATTCAAGTTTTTTTTAATTATTTTTTTTTTTAATATGAGAATAGTGGCTAAGTTACCGTTCAATACGCACTTTTTATCTGGATAAGTAAAACATGAATATGTTATAATTAGGATAACAGGACTATAAATTGTACCCTCACATTTTAGTGAAACCCAAATAACATTATTTTTATAGGGCTTTTAAGTCTCGTCAGCGGTGGGTCGTTAGAGACGGTTACACACAATTTTAAACAATGACGGGAACTAGGTCAGGGATGTGCAATAACGTATGTTAAGGAACCATCGCAATAGTGAAAAACACTAATCAGTATGGCCAGAGCTGGGTATCGAACCCGGGATGTTCGAGTGTAAGTCCACTATGTTACCATTGCGCCACCTCTCTCGGTTTGGTTGCTACCAGCAGAGTTGAAACATCTCGAGGCAACGATGGGCTAACATACAGCTGTCAGAGAGTTCAGATAACGATCTACCCCAGGGGTTAGTTGTAACCCTTCTCCTCCCTCACCTAACACACCCTCCAATTATTTCAATTAAGCGTGGGGCATCATCAGACACCTGTCTGATCAGTGTCTGTAGAGATCGATGTAGCTGCCTATCTGATAGAATCAGTAGTTGGGGTGCTGTCTGTTGGTTACACGTGTACGCTGAATGTAATAACGCCAAAGTGAGCTGTGTATGTGTGTTACCTTACGTAATGTAGCATTCTTACATTAAGAGGACGTGGTACATAATTCAACGCTGAACTCATTAATGTATTACTGTAGGTTTCTTGAAACCAATTTGCGAAAATTAAAAATATCAATCTTAGAAAATAGTTTTAGCCAACGTTTTAAACAAAATTGTTCCCAGTGTTACGAACTTCTGAGGCACAATCTATGACGCCGGAACCTCGTGCATTTAACTGCGGCGCAAGAGGTTACGCGTAACGAATTAGTAATTTTGGATAAGTAGTTACACAGAAAGTTGGAAAATATCATTATCTATTGTCATTGAGTATTTTATCCATATTGGCTTCGAAACAAACGTAGAAATCAATTGATTTTTCAGCGTTTATTTATGTACCATGCACTCTTTAAGTCTTCATTATTTTATGTTTGGACTCAGTGTTTGTCCTGTAGGCGTTACTCCGAATTATATTTTCCGAGAAGGGAACCCGTTTTTACTCGGGTGTTTTTCATAGAACAGCATGTTAAAGGGACGTACAAATTACGAAAGCAACTGGCTTACTGAAATGAAATAGTGTAGTTTGAAAAAATATATATATTTCATAAGATATTTAAAAAAAAGTATGTAAAAACGCATGATAGCATGGCGTCATACAAAAATTATGAAAGATAAAAATGGTTCATGCGAGGAGAATGTAAAACTGAAATGTTTTGTCGTAGGTACACCATTGCTGGCGATATTGCTGAGTTTCAGAACACCCACAGTTACATAAAAGGACTGAGTACTAGAAAGTGAACAACAGAAAAAAAACGATGAAACAAACCAAGGAAGACAGATGCTTGTCGACTACAGCCATTTATGGTTTCCTTGCTTGTCTTGCTTATTTCACTGCACATTTTCTAGTACTTTGTCCTTATATAAGGAGCGTCTCTTCAAGAGGTGCTATTTCCACTTCCCAACATAAATCGGAATCTGTCCATTACTTGAGTACTATCGAATTTCCTGTGCATGCCCGAGCAAAACAATGTATTTCCTTGGTGAAACCAACCCAAACTTGACGATCCTGATCAAAAGGGAGTGAATGTAAGGGAGACCGGGGCAAGTTGGCGATGTTAAGAGTAGACTATTTTAAAATGGATTAATATTTGAGTTAAATTATTGCTGTTTGCAAAAAATATTATAATGCCTTTTTGTTGTTGTGCATCCAGAAGGATACATTTTTATTTTAATATTGTAATAATTTTATTTTCATAAAAAAATATATGTATGCAAAATAGTAATCTTGCCCCAGTACCGGGGCAATATGACTTTTACCTCGGGGCGAGATGATAATTCTTACAAACCATGAACACATTTTTAGTACACAACATACAGCAGTACACTACACACAGTACACTACACACAGTATACTACACACAGTATACTACACACAGTACGCTACATACGTAACACTCTTAATAGTAGGCCTACCGAATGGAAAAGTCATAGTGGTGAACACTATAGTTCATATTTCCTATAACTCAAATTCAGTGTTTTTTGTTAACAAAAATCACACACAAATTGTCCGCCTTCAAAGTTTGAGCAGTCCTCATGCCACCACATGTGGCATTTGCAGCACTCTATCCAGTCTTCTGAAGGTGAATCAACATAGATATCTTTACACACAGGACACTGCACTATAGGTCTACTTTAATGAGAAGAATGAACAGCTGGCGTCATGGGTGTCGGACGTTTAGGCTCCTTATTTTTTTCACACGAATAAAACTTCAATTTTTTTTGCTCTACCCGTTTCTTTTTTCGCATCCCGAGCTTCTTGTCTCTGTTGCTTAGAACGTTCTTGTTCCGCCTTTTGTGCTGCTTTCTGAGCCAACATCTCTTTCATTGGTGTGCTTGTTAGGACACTTGCACATTGCGATTAATTTTTCCGTTTTTTCACACATGGTCTTCCTTTGAAATAAAAAAAACTTCGGCATGGTTTCGGCTTCACAGGAGCAGCATTTCTTGAAGGACCTGGTTCATTTTGTTCTACCTTATTTTCATTAGAAGATTGATTAGGAGTTTCTGTCGGTTGTCCTTCGCAACAAGAACGTGGTCTGTGGTTTTCGCTGCAGCAAAATCATGCTCATTAAACACAAGGGGATCATAAGGCTCGATTCCACATTCCTTGAAACCATTGACAGCATTACCGACCTTTGCCGATTTGAGATTAGCAGTGCTAAATAGTTCACTTACCTTTTTGTCAGTAATGGCTTGTCCTGGTTGTGTAACCATGAAATTGTCACAAGCTTGACTGTAATAGGTCTTCAACGGTCCAAAAAAAGGAAACGTCCAGCGGTAGAAGATGGTGGGTAGTGTGGGGTGGAAATCCTACCATAATGATACGGTTTTCCCTGCTAAAATTGATAGCCTCCAGCGTTATGTGTGTCTTGTGATTGTCAACTAGCAAAAGGACAGCAGATTCACTTGTAGGTTTTGCGTGGCAATTGAAGTGTTTCAAAAACAACACAAATATTTCTCCATTTCTCCATCCATTGTCACTACAATGCCCTACGGTTCCTGGTCGGGCTCTTTCCGTAATTTCAGGTAGCATCTTCTTTCTTGCAAAAACCAGAAAAGGAGGCAAGTAGTATCCACTAGCATTAATGCAACAAATAATAGTTACATTCGTGCCTCTATCGGCTGATACGATTTTGGAAATTCTCCTAGTTCCTGTGAGTGAAATGGCCTTTGGTAACCTATTAGGCACAGTGGACAATCCAGATTCATCTGTATTGTAAACAGAAGAAGCAGGAAATTTGTATTTTTTCCGTAATTCTTTCAAAATTGAGAAAAACCTATCCACACTTGGCTTGTCAAAGCCCATTGCTCTGACAATGGATGTGGCTTCTGGTTTCCGTAAACTAAGTCTAAATTTATTCATAAAATTTCTAGCCAATCCTCACGTGCCATCCTGGTCTCTGAGTTGAATGGATGTGGAATCTTCCATTGCTCTGTGTACTCAAACACAAGCCTTCTGCATTGCTGCTTCGTCATTCAAAAAAACATTTTATCCATCACTGTTAGATAGTTGTTCAAATCTTCTTGTTGCTCTTCACTGAAAACTTCTCTGAATCTTTCACCATGAATAGGCATTTCCTAAAACGAACAAAAAATATTCATACCTACATTAAGCCTGAGTTACATCATAATTTAATTAACAATTTTAAAATAATGAAGGCATGCATAATGAACACACACAAAATCACACAATTACACACATGCACACACATTAACACGAAAACTCAAATCTTACATCAGTTTTTGTCTTCAAACGGCGACGAAGATTTGTTTAAGAAATATGATAAATATTTGCTGCCACCAAGCAGCTCATTCTTCCCTCATTGACCTCTAATAAACCAGCAGCCATATCATTTGAGTTCCTTTCTCCTCTAGAGGATTTTTTTTTTGTATTTCCTTACCATGCCTGAAACATAATGTGCCAGAAAGTAATTAAATAATGCAAGAAGTAAAGTAAAAATGTTAAGCACCACAGAACATTAATAAAAAGTTTATACATCATTAATAACAAGAATAGAACACAAAACAATTTAAAAAATTGTATAGACGTAAATAATCGAACCGTAAAATATACTTGGGGCAAGATGACGATGTCGTCAACTTGCCCCAGTCAACTTGCCCCCATCAGCAGTGTTGAAAGACTTTAATTTTTATGGTAAAATTAAAACGAAAAATATATTAATCAATAGTGGTTCTGAAAACTATTTTGACGTAGGTTATTATCTACAGCAACGAGTAACCAGATATCTTGCCTGTGAATTCACGATATCTTATTTTGATCATCTTCAATATTAGAAGTCAGACGAAATACAGGAACATCGCGTAGCTACCAACGAAATGGCGACGACGGCTTCGCTGTGCGAGTTTTAAGTTGTCACCTATGTAAAGCGCTAGTAGTATCCGTAAGATGGTGCTACCTAACGGTATGAAATTAAACTAAGTCATTCGTTATCTTGCCCCGCTCGCCAAATTGTCCCGGTCTCCTTATTTCCCCACAACTTTTCAGGGTTTTCTGCGCTTGAGAAACATTCACTGGCAATGTCATAGATCCAACAAGACGTTTCAATTTGTCATACACCCCTACTGCAAAAATCATTCAAAGATCACAGGAGAATGTGTTCTTCAATGCAAACACAATATCGTACAAATACAGAGTCATGAAGATTTTATAACGTGCATTGTTAATATTAGATGATGTTTATCCTGAATTTGGAACATATAAAATCTGCACAAATTTTTGCGTTAAAATATGGAGTCGGTCCAATAGCTGGAGTATGTATTGTTGTAGTATGAAAAAGGCCCATAGAATTTTGGTCAAAACTTTGTACTACTAAACTGAAAGTTCATAAAACAGTTCTAAAATTATACTGAAATTCTTATAATAAAACTCAACATTTAGTACTCGCATAGTTATATGTTTTATTAAAAGGACACTATTTTCCTATCCCAAGTATGTTGACGAAGAAAGAAATATGAGACACACTACTTTAAATTTCTATTAAGCAATCTCCGATACTTTTATGAGTTTGGCTAGATTGCTAATGTTCCTCGAAATAGCAATACTATTATGCACTGCCGGGAATGCGTGAAGATAAATTGGTAGATGGAGAACTAACAGTATTTAGATGCATTTGTAATAAGTTAACCTGATTTTGTCGTACACCAAATTATACCCGAAAACCTGCAAACAATTCATAGTTTTAAGATGGCGAGATTTCAAATTAAGTCAACGCGTTTTACACATTTGTTAAAAATTTTACTAAGTTCGACGGCTGGCAGCATATTTTAAAATGTATTACTTTACGTTATATATGTTTAATCCAATATTAGTTTAATGCTTCTTTCTTCGATATTTTGGACACTATGCAGTCGGGTTCCCTTCTCAGTGGTTTCGGTTATGTGGCTTTCGCGCCATTTGGAATGTTTTCCCAGCAGCTTACCCTGCTCTCGGGTAGGGTTAACCATGAGTTTATCGAGAAGTCGTTTAGGTGACTTATTGGACACTTGAAAACCAACGGCGTTACTAGGGGCGGGAGGAGCTTTCCTAATAAATTATTACCTCTCTCACTCTAAAATATCTGTGACTTTACTGTTGTGTACAGAGAATAGAGAGGTCCTAAAGGAAAAACGGTTTTTGGTTCGCCCTTCCTACAGTGGCCATATTGAAAATTTTACTCGAGATACTGTTTCAACGAATAAATATGATATTTTGCCATACCGTGGCTAAATTGTGTCTTATTATAAACATATTTGACCTCTAATTAGCAACGAGCATTGGTAAACCTGTAATGACTTTGTTTGTCCACGTGCTGCTATTGTTACGGCCTGGGAGAAGTAGGAATTTTTCTAGACGTCGAGGGCCGTAATACGTTACCGTCGTCCTCGACACAGCTTATTTAATGCTGTAACGCTGCCGGTGTATATTTAAGTCCTCGCGGCTCAGACACATTTTTAACTATATAGTGCATTGGGGTTGTATTACTCCAGTAGTTGGGTGCTGTAGCCGGTGTGCAGTTTTTAACTCAGTCTGCAGATTCATTAATATGTTCTGGGAGGCACTTGTGCACCCTTAACTTCCCGTTCCCTTGCATTATACGCCTACTGATATAAATGTACTTGTAATTTAGCTATTTTTACGGTTTGCATTGACATGCTGTTGATTGGACTTTGTTTGGAACTACAGGAAAAGTATTAAGTTAATGAAACATTAAAAATAGTCGGTACACAGATAAATGGCAAAGAACAACGTAACGAATGATACAGTATGTTATAGACAAACTTTTAAGGTTTTTCTTTCAATGTTAGTTGATGTTATATGTGTCCACCTTTCGTCACACCACACACAGTGCCCCATACCCTATCTAGCATATTAGAAGTGACGGTAAGAATAGCTGGTGCGACGCTGTGTCGCAGGACTTCGAGGTTGTGTGGTAGAGGTTGAACATACGCATCATCCTTGATGTAACAGCACAAGAACAAATCGCAAGGTGGCAAATCCGGCGACCTTGGTGGCCACTGGAGTACCGCCAAGCAACACGGCCTATACAGCGATGTTGCAAAATCGCATTCAAATAATCCCGTACACAATTGTGGAAATATGGAGGGGTGCCATATTGTTGAAATATGAACTCCCTGCTATCAGTTTGTTCCTGTGCATACTCACTACCTATTGACAACGGGTGAATTCTAGCACACGCAACGCCTTGTCAGTCTGGCTCGCCGCTATTTTCAGCTATTAAAATCGGCTACGTCCCTGTCGGTGATCTCCAAAGACCTGCACCATGTCAAATATAACTTTGGTATTTTGTATTTCATGTATTGTACCATTTGCTACCTTATGTTTAGCCATTTCCCTGTATTAAATGTGACTGCCCCCTTCATACACCAAGGCCTTCAATTATCCTGTCAGACTGTAATTGGTTACGGAGGTATGGCGAGTAGTTTGTTACTAGTAAGTCAGCAACAACTTTTCTAGCCATGCATAAAATATTATTTTATAGTGAAGCATCCACTGTAATTAAAACACGAGTTGTAGGATTTAAGGGCTGCATCAGAGTTCTAACCATACCTACGTAGGCTTACGTGTGAATGATAATTCGACCAGCAAGTGCGAGTATAAGACTGAACATGTGCTACTGTATGAGCAGACACTTGCAGATATATGCTGATGTGTGTTTCATTCTGAAGTTACTGACCTATGTCGTGTAGTTACAATTAGAGGCAATATTCACAAGAATTATCATCCCGCTGTATATACTGACTTAATCTTCGCTCGCTGTGATATTGCATTGGCATTTTGACCAATTAATTTGTTAAAGTGAACCTGCATTTTGTTTCCTAACCACTGTGCGTTAACTGTCGAGACCTTATATCGAGCGTTGTGTAGTCTGCTTAAGGATGTTCAAGTGCGATAAAATCATAATTTTATATTTTTAATAAATAGTGTTAGTTTTGTAGACGATACTTGTTAGTGCAGTTTCCTCGTACGAAACCATTTTAGCTCTCATAGTTTTCTCAGAACGGTGCGCCAAAGTCAACATTTGCACGTTACGCTGCCGTGAAAATAGTGAAAAGCAGTTGACTTACTTAATTTAAATAATTAATGGTTAACTGACATACCGTTAGATACTTAATGAAGCATTTAGAAACCCACAACGTAATATATTGAATTTGAAAAAAATTGCTAAATTTGACTAAATTACGAGGAAAAAGTTGATAATTTAGCAATTTTTAAAAGTTTTTTTTAAATGTTTTGTTACGTAGCCAAAGGCATGTTATTTCACCGTTAATTATTTCATGTAAGTAAGTCAATTGGTTTTCACTATTTGCATGGCAGCGTAACGAGCACATTTTGACTTTGATGCACCGTCATGAGAAATCTATGAGCTAAAATGGTTTCGTAAGAGGAGACTGCACTCACAAGTATCATCTACAAAACTGACACTACTTCTTAAAAATATAAAATTATGATTTTATTGCACCCGAGAACCCTTAAGGTGTTGCAGGGCCGTCTTTAATTATATTATTTGGCATTTGTTGGAAGATAAGAAATAACACAATCTTTATCATCCAACAAATGTCAGCTAATATGGAAGTAATTTATTATCTAACAATGTAAAAAGGTCCGGTAAACTAACATTTAGAACATGAAATGTTAAAAATGTTATGTCTTCACGAATGTTGTAGTGGGGTAATACTGTAAATTGAATATGGTTGTGCACCATTCGAATTATCACAATACGCCGCTTATTTCCTTATTTAAGTTTCAAATTGCCTCATACTCGCTCGAAAGCAAAAAGGAAAGGTTAGATAACTGAGTTTTATGTCTCATCGACAGAGATGTCATTAGAGACGGTGTCACGCAACTATGCAGGAACTGGGAGAGGAATCGGCCATGGCGTATATTAAGGAACCGTCCCAGCATCCGTACGGAGCAGTTTTGGGAAGTAACAGAATACCTAAATCTGAATGAACGGGAATCAAACTTGGGTCCTCTACAGTACCGTCACACCATCTCGCTGTGTAACATGGCATAGCTACGATTGCTAGTACAAGGGGTGACTTCTTCATTGAGGCCACACTGAAAAAAAAAGTATAGTTGCAGGTACCATACTTCTGTTAAAATAGGGACTGCAAAACAGTTTGGCTGTTGGAACTACTCTGGACAGTTCCTTCAACAATCTGTTCAGTAGAAGTTACCATTTGGTTTGTAAAAGCCACAAGGTTCTTTGTTTCTTCTACAAAACAGATTGTTGAAGGAACTGTCCAGAGTAGTAACAACAGCCGAACTGTTTTGTTGTCCCTATTTTAACAGAAGTATGGTATCTGCAACTAAGTTATAATTTTTTTCAGTGCACGCTCTTTAGTTTTGCGGTGGTTCCGAAAATATTTTTTTAACTCAGATTAATACATATATTAAGAATTCATTGTTACTGTTTTAACGCTTATATATCATCGTTTGTATATGCATATTTCTGCTGCAATATACCAGACGGGTTTTTAGATTTTTACCCTTGAAATATGACATATTTTGTTGTCAAAATATGCCAAAATGAAGCAAAATAATTTGTTGCTAGCAAACGGTACATTATTTAAAAAAACGCTCTGGCAAAATTGTGTATCGTATGACTACGCAGTCTCAAATTTTTTCAAAGCATTCTGTTAAAAAAATATTTTAGTTATGTGCAATTTTTCAAAGTAAATTAAAGATCATGGTCTTAATTGTGACGTTTTATGTGGGAGTCTGCCTTAAGGAACTAATTATTTTGTGTCATTAAATTATATACCACGTATAGGTGGCAAGCGTGAATATTTCCACGAACCAGCGGCCTAAACAACAGCATTTGTCGCAAGGGTTCAAATACCTCCAGACGATAAGAGTCATAGTTTCGAAGGCATGCAGTATAATTTTTGGTGTTCGTATTTAAACCTCGGGTATTTTTTAATTTGAAGAACACGCCATTTGAATTTATTTTTACCCACGAACCTTCGAGTAACACGAAATAATGCGACTGTGTTATGTATGAGTATGTACAAGGTCCCTGTGTAGTTTTCTTTTGAAGTGTATAGAAATAAGTAGTAAAATTATTTTTTTCTTCGTAAATTTACATTCGCAGTAGCCTACTATTTGATGTATGTTTTCAAGTTCTAATATAACATCAATGGATGTAAAAAAAGAAGAATAAGTCAAGCTGTTTGGGCATTAGTGAATTTTCAAAAGGAGATTGAGAATTTAAATAAATTGTTATTATTAATCTATGATTATACTTATACGCGTAGGAATGCGCGTAAGTTCTACGATAAATGCATTGCTACCCCTGTAATAAAAGCTGTTGTTTGGAAACATTGTCAGGGCTTTCATTACCGCATTGTGCAAATATTCTGTATTAGTATAATTATTTAGCTCGCCACCATGTCGCCTGCACCCTCAGTAAGCAATGTAGAACATAATAACTCGTCCAGTGGATAATAGTACACGTGTTTGGCGAGAGAGAGAGAGAGAGAGAGAGAGAGAGAGAGAGAGTAACAGTAGCATGGTGAGGGTGGAGCGCTTACATTGAACCCATTCGTTCAGTGACAGCGACCATAGACAACTTACTAACATATGAGATTTATGTTAGCTTCTGTGCGCGACACGTGGATGTCCCGTGTATATTAGTTACTTCACGTGCAGTGTGCCGGATGTAATTCCTGCAAGTTGTATACACTAGTTACTGACATCACAGTTGCTTAGTTGTTTATAGTGTTGTTAAGGCAGTATGTTAACGTTTTTAGAAATCCCCCCTCCCCCCCAAAAAAATAGTCGTACCGCACTGTACCGCTGGGGAAACCTTGGCGTGTGTATGTGTGTGTGTGAGAGAGAGAGAGAGAGAGAACGTGTGTGTATGTGTGGGGTGGAAGGTTAAACAATTAAATAAATGTATTTATTAAAGAAGTGCAATTGTGCTATTCCAAACAATTATGAAATTTTTCCCACTAATATTCACAAATTTTTTATGTCTGCAAACACAAGAGGATATAAACTCAAAATGAAACGATTGTGATAGTTAATTCTTTTTCAATCTCTGGTTGTTTTGATCTACTGAGTAACGCCGTTATTGGCGTTTTAAAATTTGAATAAAAAAACCTTTACGAATTCGTGTACCCATCCCTCTTTTTTCACTCTCTTATGCTCCGTTGTCCGTTGCCTCTGCTACAACGCCTCGTTCTGAAACAAAGCAATTTCGTAATGTTCTGTTTCTGTACATCCTGTCATATTTCATCAGAAATCGATGGTTTCCGTAGTAAGCACGAGTGTGTACGAAGATAAAAGTAACGGGGAAACGGGGGGAGTGAATGTATACTAAAATAATACAGACAGTGCAGCAACCCATATGGGAATGCGTGGGGAAGTTATTTGTGCGTGACGCGGAATATAGGCTGCTATAGAGTAAAACGAAACATACATTGTACAGCGATATGCGAGCACGGTTATTGATTTAATCGCCGGGGTGACTTATGCGTTCGTTTGTAGTTCTGTTACTTGGAGTATATTCGAAATGTTTTAGCGGCAAGGAAATGCTTCATTTTTGTATGTTAGTGTAACTGTTGCTGCGTTAAAGTAATGACTAATTTTTTTCTGTTTGAGTGGAAAATAACGTATCTCCACTGAAATAGCCCAGCCACAGAATAATTAGGAATACATAAGTGAAATAGCTGGTAGGACAGCGAACTCAGTCACACATGCCAGCAAAATGGCTTCCCTGGTCAGCAACGTGGCGGATACGCCTCCAGCCAATCAGCGCAAGGTAGCTACAACGATAGCCGACAGCCAGGCCAATTGGAAACCTGACGTAACATGCAGAAACCAAGCGGACACGGGGCTTGTATTAACAAACTCGGGCAGCCACTAAGGAACGAAGTTCGCCCGTCATTTAACGTGTGAGTTACTATTTAGTCTGTGGTCCAGCCATGCGCCTAGTACACGACTGATACACATTGACTGCAGACGTCACGTGGTATGTATTACACTTCCCGTATATTGTTGCTACCTGACAGGTAACTTACTGGAGTATTTTGTTAGACGTTCGGCATTGCGAGCGATTGTTTGTAGGAGTAGCAGATAACCCCATAATAATTCAAAAGAAAGCAAGAAAAATATCTGTGTTAGTTGTTGTCAGCGAACATATTACATTCAAACTATTCCGGAAAAGAAGTTGTTCATATCCTCTTTCAATTTTGATGCCGTTTGTCACACGCCTGATTACATTGTTTTATTGTTCTATTTTTGGGTTTGTGTTGTTTTTAGGTTACAGCAACTAAATATCTGTTCTTCTTTGGGGTTTTGTGTCTTTTTCTGGATACGTCTGTATGTATGTGATATGTTTGTTGGCAATAACTAATACTTAGAGCCAGTTATTTGTGGTGAAAAGTATTCTGCAACAACTTGTTTCAATGCCTGACGTGCACACCTGCAACCCTGGTTCGTGGTTATTGGCAGAATATAATAGGGCAGAGGCTTGGCTCATTTGACTGTACCAACCAGAACAATGTTACCGCGGCACCACACGTCTGTGTTTTGCGGGTAGGACCCCGAGACGCTGAAAGTTAAAAACTTCCAATCACAGACCATGAAGCAGGGAAACAGGTGTTCACATAAAGCATTGAAACAAATTGTTGCAGACATCTTTTCACCAAAAATCACTGGCTCTACTAATACTGGATTTCCGTTTTAATTTTTCGTTTTTGTTTTACTCTAGGGTTTTTAGGATTCCACATTTTCTCGCAATGGCACGCTCTATAAAACGATTCAGTTTGTAATACACCCCCATTGCAAGAGACTTTCGAAAACTCACATTATGTTTTAATTATCTATAACTAATGACGAAATTCCCGAGAAATGTTCTTTAGGTGTTTCGAAATACTATTTTCACGTTTTAAGGTATGCAATATCAGATGTTCACGAAACTCTACTCGCCGATTTGCTCCTTAATGGCACGCATTTGAGTATGTTTTATTTTCGGAATAAAAAAACACTTCAAAACTTTTTCAGACGACATTGCCCATATTATTTTATCACCTAGAATGTCTAATGTAAGTTGACTTTCGTGTAATTTTCGTAGGAAATAAAGCGAAGTAATGGTTTTTCGTTACTTCTGCTCATCCTTTCTAGTTTTTACTCGTTTTTTTAAACTGTTTTCTTATGCAGGAATATGTGTATTTTCTGTTTTAAACGTCTGTACCAAAATTATCTATTTATTTCTTTTTGTGTAATAATTGCACAAGTAACGCGTTAGCCGTCGTTATACACGCATTTGACTAAATGCCGTATTTTTGCTTGCCTATACATACCTTTTAGTATTTATTATTTAATGCGCTTATCTTACTGAGCTGTGTTTCACTTATTATAAGATCTACCTATACCGGAAAATGTTGTCGTGTTTACGTAACCTTCTAAATGCGCCCGTTCTGTAGATAACACAGAAAAAAATATTTTGTCATTATTTGTGTCTTTCTTGTTTCATTACGTAAGGTTCCCTGATAACCTGGACACATCTGTGGTCAGTTTTGACGGCGCTAAATATTGAACGAAACATAAACAGTTCAGCTGTCATAATTGCACGACGTTAACGCTGGGTGAACGCAAACATGTTTTCGATAAATATATTTTTTGTCTGTTTGTTAACGATATGTTTGTCAGATTTAAGAGTTACTGGACGTTAGCTTATTTTACGTTCGAGGCACAAAGACGGGGAGGCGATAAGTCGAATATAACACGTCCGTCAAACACCTCATCGCCTCTAGGCGCGTATGTCTAAACTAGCGCGCAGTGTTTTCGTAGGAACAGTTTTCAAGCGATGACCCTGTTATTTTATTTATAGAAAGTATAAGGTGAAGTCCAATGCAGGTTTCTACGATTTGGTTTCTCGATTACGGCTGATATTTTCTCAACTACAGCAACGTTGTAAAGTCAGTTTTATCACTTTTAAGGATCTTGGAAATCATGTTTTTAATTAGCGAACTGCATTTTTAAAATCTTAGGGACACAGTTTGTAGCCTGTCTTCTTTTTGTAGATAAACTCATTGGAAACGTTTGTAATAGTTACACAAGAAAGAATACTTTCCTCACCACGCTGCAGTACAGCTCTTGCTCCAGGCCCGCTACAACGAGTCAAGCGCTGAGCTAGCGTGCAAGATTTCCGCCGATCCATTTTACTATGACGTCATACAGCGATCATTATATTTTTTAGTGGAAAGTCTGTAGCAAAATTCAGTACACGTTTTCTAGCTGAGTTTCACATTAATCCAATTAGTACATTTTGAAGTAGATCTATATGCAATCAGAAAAGGCATTTTTAGTTACGTTAGAGGGCTTAGAAACACCGTTTTTAATTAACGTGGTTACAAACAATAAATTTCTGCCCTTGTTCGAAGTGTGTTTTTTTTCCCTACATTGGCACATTGGGCACTCGTGGAATAGTTGAGTAAAAAGAGTTTTCCCTACAGATTCCAACGCATTTAAAGCTCTTTGTAGACGGCGCCCTTCATAAGTGATTCAGTTTCCCTAATAGTACAGCAGCTTGATGTAATGTATGGGACCGTACTATATGTGTACTTATATACATATATGGTGGGGATTATGTAGTTGACGCGTCGGCATTTGATACGGAATTGATCGCTGCGACAAAGGGATTGTCACCGTAGACGCCAGGATCAGCGTGTCGATTGTCAACGCATTAGTCAGACTGCAGTATGTTCTCCTCCCTCCCTGGCAGAATTAACTGCGATTGCTCGTACTTCGACATATTGATGCGCTTAAGATGTATGCCTGGGTGGATGTGGTTTGTGCCTTCGAGGCCTGCAAGCGCGGAGTGCTAAGGGTGACATAGAACACGTGTTATGCCCTACCATACATTGTCAATTTACATAAACAAATTTTGAGTAATTTTGCTTTTTTTGTACGTGTAATTAGGTTAAACGACTGTAAGTGTAATTTCACACAAATTTTGCTACAAATCCGAAAAAGCGTACAAATATTTTATCAAAAAACACAAGTGTAAATACATATTTACAAGAAAGTTGATATAGGCCTAAAACTACATTTTTCAACGTACGTGTAGAAATAAACTTACATATATTAATATTACACGTAATTTTTCGTGTCGTTACTATACTGTATTTGTATTAATACACTGACATCACTGTAAAAATGAATGTCCGCAGCGTAGTTTTGAAATGGCCAAATACTTGTAAATGTTCATTAAATGTTTTCGTAAAAATAATATAGTTACGTAACTGTGAAGTTTCGTGCGTGTGCTACATAGTTAAAGAAAAAAACTGTATAACAGAAGCTTTCAATTTATTTTTAAAGAAAATATATCACTATTTTATTAACCCTGACGCATTATAGCATAATGTATATTTTAATATTTGTACTAAATTTTAAATTGTATTATTACGATGTAGTACTTGCATGGACCCATTCAGTTCAGCGTATAGATGTTGCATAATTTGAGCACTTTATTATTTTTAATAAAAGCCTGTAATTATGAGATATTTGTTTAAAATCTTGAAAAGTCCTAATCTAACTAGTAGAAGGAAAAATACTGTATTTGTTCTGTAAATCACTAATACGTTTGCATATGTTCTGTGGAGCAGTAAACTCACTCCCAAGTTAAAGGGGGAAAAAAGATACACCAGGAACGAAAACTCGTGAGAAATTGAATGAAAAAATTTCCTTTAAAATATATGCTTAATAGTGTGCGTTTGTTAACCAACAGCGATACAGCAGGTTTTTTTGTTAGTGTGAAATTCGTATGCGTTGATCACTGTCTGTAAAATTGTTCATTTCAGTAAAATCTAAGTTACAACTGAACCCATCACTGGAATATTTCCGAACTGTAACAAGCATTTACATTTTCTCCAGTCACAGACGCGTGTGGCAGAGGTGAGGGGAACATTGTATTGGCCAATCCTTTTCTCTTCTCCTCTTCCGCCAATTAACACCTCTTTCCACCCACCGAGTTGCACAGGCACAACCCATTACTAGGGCCCGGTAGTTTTCGCGAAAAGATTTTTGCCCCATTTTGTTTCAGTGTCTTACGTGTACACCTGCACCTTAACTTCATGATTATTTGCAGAGTGTTTTTGTGCAGAGTTGTTATTCATTTGACTGTACCAATCAGTACATGGTTAACTGTGGCACATAATGTCTGTGATTTGCGGGGTTAACCTCCACACGCCGGTTGTTAAGGCATCCAATCACTGACCACATAGCACAGCCGCAGGTGCGCACGTAAGGCACTGAAACAAAGTGCTGCAAAAATCTTTTCGCGAAAACAACCGGGCCCTACCCATTACTGAACGATGATCGCCTTTACTGTTCGAGCGGCGTGTACCCGTTTGCTTTTCCACATCTAGGCTAACGATCGCGTCTAATGCCATTAACGTATTCTTTTTCATTTTTTGCTAAGTCGCGTTCCCTTTATCTGTACTGAAATGTTTTTCACATTTATCTTGCAGATGGGCTTTGGTTTGTACGCAGGAGTCCTAGGAAATGTTGCAGTATAGGAATTACTCTTCCGTGTTTACTTTTCGCGTGAAAGATTTTTAGCAGTATTTTATGCATCGACAGTTGAACAAAGCTCATCTTAGTTAATCAGTACTCTTAACATAAAGGTTTTCTTTTTTGTTTGTGGTAAACTTACGTTGGTGGTTTGAGATTTGGTAGTTTGGATTAGTTGTCTAATTTGCCGTTGGAAACAGCATTTTGCTAACACGCTTAGGCATACCCTCGAAGTTGGTTAAATTATGAATTGATCAATTCTTCCATCTGTACTGCAATTGGATATGGACGACATTGTATAGCTATTATTTCAATTTGTAACATATTAAGATTACGTGTATAAGTGGAGAAATGACGTGCAAAATGCCTCTGAAAAGTTTAGGATGGGAGAATAAATTGGCCGGGCATAGCGCAATGGCCTGAGGAAAATTCATGCAACGACCATCCCTGACTGGATAGCAACTTTGAGAAACTGAAGAGTGCACGAGTTCAGAACACATACAGCATTAACAGGTTTCTAGGTGGGGAAAAAAAGAAGCCGCAAATAACTCAAATATTATTTAACCAAATGCTTTGGAAAAATTTGAGACTGTGTACAGTCATACGATACACAAATTTGCCACAGCGTTTTTTAAAATAATGAACTGTTTGCTAGAAAACAATTATTTGGTTTAACTTTGGATTATTTTGACAACAAAATATGTGATATTTCAGGGACAAAAATCTGTGTAGTGTTTTGCAACAGAAAAATTCATATCCAAAATATGATATACAAGCGTTAAAAATGTAATAATTAATTTTTGATAAATGTGTTAATTTGCGTTTAAAAAAATATTTTTTAAACCACTGCTAAACTAAAGAGCAAGGCTTAAGAGCCAGTGCTAGATAGAGCCAGTGTAACTTATTATAAAGGATTTTTCTAATTTCTTTCCTAATGAAAAATTTGACAAGATTTAATTGAAAACATTTCAATGGGGGCGTAGCTAATAACATTACCTTTCAAGACGTACATATACTAATTTAAATTTTAAGGTAAAATTCCTCTCTCACCAAATAATAAACACTAAACAACTTTCAGGACCGATTTTATCCAATAGTACGCACATAATAGTAAAATGTAGTGATTCTATAAAGAAACATTGCCGGTTATTCGTCATATCCTTCATTTATTAAACAAAAATGAACATTGTTAACAAAGGAGGTGACGTAGCCTCTTAAATGACTCCCGCCTGGTGGCCTTGTGTTTGTGTGGCCAAGGGCGATGTTGACCAGCTCATCTGGCGCGGTATCGCCTCTACCGCAAGACACTGAAACGGCGTGCAGTGGTATCGTAGGACACTAGCCTGAATTACACTTTCAGTTGTGACCCTATATTTTTATTGGTGGAAAGTTTTAAGCAAAGTCCACTGTACCTTTCTATCGTAGTTTCACACGAATTTGGGAAGTAGTTGTTTAGTTATAATGGATAGAAAAACGCCGTTCTTAGCCATTTTGAGAGGTTCGGTAATGGTCTTTCTAATAAACGTGATGTTTTGAAACTACCATTCCACCATCTTTTTAAGTGTGTGTTCTTTTCGTAAATCCACACATTAGGAACACGTTTAGGAGTTTCTTGAAAAAAAAAAATAGTTCTGCTAGCACTCTGCAAGCCGTAAACAAGGCAGGCATGCAGGCGGTCGCCTTAATGATAAACCATTTCTGTCGTCGAAATTTCATACGTTTTTATTTAGGACGCAAGATGATTTGCTAAATGAAGAATTATTCTCTATGGCAAAATATCTGCTCACCAATTTGGAAAAAAAAAAACTGTTATCTAGGACTGCACTTTTTTTTATTTTACAATTTTGCCTTCTAAAACGTCAACGAACTTTTTGTATGCTCCCTTCGACGATAACAAATAGGACTTTTCATGAACTGGTATCTGTCCACCTTCTTCAGGCTCATGTACAGACTGAGGGACTCCAACAAACTGACAACCTTCTATTATTGTCTGTGCTATATTTGTCGTATCTACAACGTCTGTCGCTGTGTTCATCTGTGGTGTCCATATTGTCTTAGTACATAATTTTCGTCATTTTTATTAACCTTGTTTGGTCCTTGTCTGTTTCGACTTTCATTTTTCGTTCCGCTTATTCACCGACTATATCTCTATTTCGGAATTACTTGAATGTTTCTTGACTGCAGCCATTACTGGCTTCCTGGGTTTGAATCTTACTGCATTGTTTTCTCATATTCTCGTGCTTTTATTTAACTGTGGGTTTTATGTGACTCAGCAGTGGGCTAATTGCATGAAATTTAAAGTTCATTAAAAGTTAATCCTCATGATAGTACAACGGAAAATATTGATGTAATAAAACATTTTTGTTTAGAGGAGTCCTCTACTGGCGCATGGACGACGTTGCAGTGTGTTACGCGTATTCTTTTTTTTTTTTTTTTTTACGCGAAACCGCTTAACTTATTCGTGTTATGCTTATCTACGAAAATAACACACACTTCAAACTGTGCTTCTATGTTTTCAAACATGCTGCATGCTTGTTAGAAATATGATTTTCGGGCCTCTCAAATGGCTTAAAACGGGGTTTTTTTATTGTTGTAACTCCGAAAATATTACCTGAGTTCGTAAAGTGCAAAGAGAGAGGCATGCGTTGGTCTTAACTTCACACTGTCGAAAAATAACATTTTATGGTCACTGCTTAAAGTCCCTTAGGAAAAAACTATAACGAAAACCTTGTACGCCAGTTTGGCGCGCTGCGAATAGAGGCGATATGCTTCTCGTCAAGCGTGGGATACTGGCTCTTATCGCTACGCTGTTCCCACGTGTCAAAGGTGGAAATTCAACTCTGGCGAAGACTCTTCTTAAAAGTAGTTTGTTTCGGTACACGACACATATCGATACAGCTACCGCTTAGGGGCTGACTGAAAACAGGTTCTACGTCATCAGCCAGTACCATGTGTTAATACTCTGGTGGTCATCTGATCACTGAAGTAAAGTGTCTTCGAGCGTTGTTAGTACTTGGATGTGTGGCAGCCAGGGAATACAAGCACCGCGTGTCGCTGGTGTATATATGAAAGCAGGTTGGACCACAATGAAGGTCATCACAAGTACAAGGCAGACGTGTAAATGTTCTCAATACGTAAATGTCTTTATGGCTTGTTCCTAGATTTTTTCATGGCTTGGGTTCGCTGTGGTCGCGAAATATACGTGAAACTCCCTTAAATTATTTTATGTTACAACTTGTATTGATACCCTATACTACGTTTTATATTATTTCAATTCGAGCAGTGTTCATTACTACTTTACTATAGATAGTACGTAAGTTAAAAATTTTACTGTAATCATGGAATAAATAGAACTGTTGCTTGTTTTTAAAATTATGTATTTATTTGTTTATGCATTCCAACGTCTGTGTTTAGGTTTAATTAAATGTTCTTTCGATGCTGCAGCGTAGTCCTTTCGGACAAATTTTTTGTTGAGTATTTAGTATATTATGACATTATTTATAAAACATATTCAATAATTGGATGCGGTACATGACATTTTAAAGTTATTCACTAAATTATTGTATTATTAATTAAAAAAAGGTTTTTGCGTCAACCATTTATATGTCTTACAAAAATTTATGACTCTGTGTACTATTCTAAATCATTTCTTTGTTTTTTTTTTTTTTATACCGCAGACTGCTAACGTAGTTTGCTTCAGACCCGCCAAGTGCCGGCTGGTGTAGTGGCTGATTACGTCACAGCGGCAGCCATTTTGTGACGAAGTGTTTTCGCGGGTGTTTCAAACGTAACTTATTCTGATTGCTGTTATTACCTCGAATCACATTAAAATTTAAAAATTTCCTCCTCTCGAGAGCTAGTTTTTCCATAGCCTACAGATTGCACATATCTTCTCAGCGAAATTTGTGAGAAAGGTCAATTTTCTACAGGAGTGGCGTATATCCAGTAAAACCATTTAGTTAGTCATACACCTTACTGCCAATATCATTCAAACACATTTGTTTCAGAATAGTTGCTGAAGGTATTAAATTATTATACGTACGGTTTATTGCGATAACGCATATATAGATTATGTATTAACTCGAAGTCATTGTAAATTTCAAAGCGATTTTGTTCACACGGTGACAGATATTTAGTTTCACGATTAAAAATACATTTGGACTATATTTAGAGACATGAGGAGATAAGATGTGTGTGTTACATCTCGTCGACAGCGAGGTCATGATAGACGGTGACATACAACTTGGTGCAATGACAGGAGTTATGAGAGGAGTCGGCCATTGCATTTGTTATGAAAACGTCGGTTAATATGTATGTATATATTTATTATTTTATTTATACAGAGAGAGCTATGGAAAAATATAAATAGAGAGAGAGGTTTACAGAGCGGTCGATAATTTCAGCAATAAAATATGAAACAAGTACAGTTAAGGGCGCGTCCTATCACAATTTTCTTCACCATTATTTTAATTTTTATCTGTACCAGATATTTTTTTCTTATTTTAGACACAAAATGTGACTAAATTTGGCTCATATGACATTTATTTATCTCTCATAGTTTTCGCGTAGTGGCTTGTTAAAGTCATATTTTGCATGTTTCCGTTTTAACGACTACACTAAAATCAACTGATATACCTACCAAACTCAAAAAAAATCACAGTGAATAAAGACATTGCAGGCTACAACGACATGCTCATAAAATTAAAGAATAAAAATTATTTGTATTTCTTTTTAAATATTATATATTTTAAATTTTTTTTTTAGTTTCAGCATTTTTTTTAAATTCAGTTTAAATTGAGTTTGGTATGTCAGTTTGTTTTAGTGTAACCGTTAAAACGGAAACATGCAAAATATGACTTTAACAAGCCATTACGCGAAAACTATGAGAGATAAAAAATTTTCTTAAGGGCCAATTTTAGTCATATTTTCTGTCTAAAATAAGAAAAAAAATATCTGGTACAGATAAAAAATAAAAAAATGGCGATGAAAATTGCGTTAGACCGCGCCAACACTAAAACTCTACCAACTCTTTAAAGTTAAGAGCTCATATTTTCTGTCTGGCACTAAGATTAAATCGATCGGTGAAGGGAATGTCGCGGTTAGCTCATTTGCTCGTTTTGGTACTTAATAGAATTTCGTAGCTATTCCACATTGCCTGAAGCCCTGCAGTGCAAAACAGTGGACAGGTATGTACGTTATTATTTTTTTTTTTCAGATAACGTTTTCATAGTTTTACGGTTGGCTAAACATGCCATAACATTTATAGCAAACAATCCCAGTACTTCTTTATATAAACAGAATCCTCGTGGATTGGAAACTGCAGTATAGTGAAAATAAAATTTGTAAATAATTTTATTTGTTTGTCGAGGCAAGAGAAACGTGAAATTATTGAGTTTGTTTGCCGACACGCTAGGGCGAATCGAAAATTAAAATCCTGGTACGTTTGTGCAGTGTCGCTGATTGGATCACCGTCCCTGGAGAACTCTTGGATAGTAATTAACTCCCAGCAGTACGGTGCCCGGACAACGAGCAACCTGTTTCAAATGTGAAATGGCTCTTTGTAAAATGACAATTTTGGTTTTAGTTCCGAAGTGAAAATCCGTTTTATTTTCCTGTGTACTTAATCACTTAATCTACATGACATGACAAAATTAGTTTTCCTCGAAGCTTAGATATGTATATGACATTTACGATATAGTAAGTCTTTTTAAAGCCTTATCAACAAGCTTTAGCCACTAACAGTTACAAATTATGCTCTCTTAGACTTTTTTTTAACAATTATATTTTCAAACTGTGTTTTTTCTAATCCCATAGCAATATTTTCATCGATAAAGGGTGAAATGATAAGAATGTCTAAAAACACAATTTTAGCAGGTCATTGAAAAGTGCGACTGTTACCGTGAGCAGACCATGTAGCATTTAGCTAAAGAAAGTTAATCTTTCTATGAGTGGGATATTTGATCTGTGTAATTTGTACTTTCTCTATTTTCATTCCTCTTTTATTTGTGTTTAAATTTCAGATTTTCAGATTTTTGTTTGCTGAGTAATTTTGTTAATGTACTTACTTCTCTTTGGATCATTAGGTTAGTTAATGTACGTATATGCTCTTACCTGGTTAACTAGATAAGTTATTTTATTCATTTTTTTCTTGATGATAGGACTCGCATCCTAAATCTTAATTTTAATTTAGTTTTATTTTTATTAATTTTTAATGTATTATTTTTGTTTCGATTTTTGTTTTTTCATATTTAATTTTAGCGTTACGATTTTGATATAATCTCAGCACCAGGTGCTTATTTAGGCTGACAACAATGTAGCGTGAGAAATAGCCGAATTTTAAGGGGTTGGAATGTTTGAAAGGAATCTTGGCCCAGCTACCATACAGGAATAGTGTGTTTTTGAATTGTTCTGTTAAAGTTTATATTTGAGCACCGGCCTAGATTTAGTTTTAGATTTTGAGTGGCCAAGATGAAGTGTTATGTTGAGGCGGGACATGAACTTTTGGCAGAAGCATTTATTATTCTCAAAGATATTAGTTTATTTTAGTGCACAAGAGTTTTGAAGAGCCAGGCATGGGTAACACCGTCGATGCTAATATTGCTGTGATATGACACTGTCTAGTTACTTTGTGTCACAAGCCTTGCCACTATATATATATATATAAATAAATATATATATATATATAAGCATATGGAACTTTAAAAAATTATTGTTTGAGCTTTGTTTCTCACTATGTGGAATTTTTTTCTCGTAATATTTATTTTGCTTTAATTCTAATTTTGATAGTACCAAGACAACGAGACCTGATTTTCTTAGAATATTTTTGCCTACCACTCTAAGGAGAATTAGCTACAGCCGCGGACAATTTCACGTGTTAATTAGCATGTTTGTGTATAAGTGTGATGAAATTTCAGTACTCGTTTCGAAACTACCTAAATTTTGAACCTAACATACCGATTCTGACTGTTACAGTTCTTAAAGCAGGCCGTACATTTCAATTTGAACTTGCAATTATTAATGAATGCTTACTTCTGGATTAATTCACGATTGTTTTGAAGTATTTTAATCAGTATTTTATTAATTTTATGTGCAAAGGACGTGGTAATAAACTTACAGCAATAATTTCATTTTCTTTACCTCTTTCATGTTTCAGTTGAACCAAGTCAGAATTTTTTAAAATTTTCAGCCCAAATAAATTTCAAAATATTTAAAAGTCGCAGTACTTATTTCGTAGTGTTTTATTTACATGCAGAATCTGAACCACAATCAATGATGAATCTGAATTATGTCCTAGTGAATGTTTCATGTCAGTGTGTTTTGTTCAGAGTTTTATGTCTGATGTTCAGTTACTCAAACAGTATTGTGCATGTACTCACTCAAACATACGCACTTAAGGGTACTTCCAACCAAACTAATTAATAATTCCTCACATTCACGCATTTTACATAACTGTATATTACATATAATACATCGATATAGCTAAATTTTTTTCCACTGCGGATGATAACATCTCATTTGAGACAATGTTGTGCTTCATACGTTTAATTATTCTCGTAATTAATTGCTGTGCCTGATTGGATTTAAGCATTCTAAGTATACCCAAGTGCAGTTAGGATAGCTGGTGACTGCACAATATCCTTCGTGTTCTGCAACCCGCATGATGTACTTGCCGCGCAGGCGAGTATACATGCAAACTACTCGGCCAGAAAGTATTTGTATATTCCACGTTGGCAATGTGTAAGTTGCAATGCGTGTGAATTACTTTGTTAGTGTCGTGTCTTGCAATAAGGACTGGAATGTATACAAACTCAGTATATAAGGGGTATGGAAAGGAAATATGTCGAGCAAGCCACTGGAATACTCAATCATCTATAAAATCTAAACTACTCGTAAGTCGATGGGATTGTGTTGGCGAGTAGATATTTTATTGTCGTACATTTATTTAGCACTGGGCGGTAGTATTCTTTGCTTTCGAGTGAAATATTAAAGTTGGTATTTAGAAAATAAGGTCACAAAATCCATAAAAATGGAAAACTATAAAGTTTTATAATTTTTAGTACGACAGTATGCCGGACTCTATAGTCACCAAATGAAAAAAAAAAAATATTCGCGTTTTGATTAAAAATAATAATAATTTTACGCTCCGAGAATCTCTGCGCAAAAGAATTAGGGATTTTAAAATATAAACGCGAATATTTTTGAAATTTTATTATTATAGAGTCCTGGGTATTGTCGACCTAAAATTTATTTTAATTAAAAAAAAAAATAGTTTCCATTTGTATGGCTTTTTGTCGTTTCAATTCCTTATTTTTCTAAATGCAGATTTTAATTTTATACTAGAAAGCAAAGCATACTACCGCCCAGTGCTATGTAAATAAACGTTCGCTAATAGAATATGTACTCGCCAAAAAAAAAATTCCATCGCATTATAATGAGTAGTTAAGACTTTATTGACTATGGAGTATTCTAGTTCGCTCGACATCTTACCGTTTCATTCCACTTAAAATAAATTTATTTCGTAGCAGGTAGAATGGGTTCAAATCGGTATTCCAAGCTAACGATAGACATGCCATCGCACACGCACTGTAGTACGTTACTGCGATTTTTTATTTATTTTCTCTTCCTTGACAATTATATATTATTATTTTCGTCGAAGTAAAAATGGTGCTTCTAATAACATTCGGACAACGTTTCTGTTGCATAGAGTTTGTCAGTGATGTTTAGCCATGCTTATGTAGCTAGAAGACAGAGATTGGCTCGAGCTCACCCAATCTTGGTTTAACTTGGTTTAATTCGTTCATCGAATCTTAACACAGCTGTCCATTGCCCACTACAGTGGGAGAGTCTCGAGTTAGTACATTCTTTGTATAATGCTGAAGTTGCAATAACGCGATGGGCGCGACGCGAATAAAATAACTTCTCAGCCGATCAACGTATATGCGTGTGTAACAGCGCGACAAAAATTTGCGGGCGCGACGCTATTTCCGAACGGAAAGTATTTATGTTTATTCGCACGACAAAGTTGAAAAATGGATTTTAATTTTGTACCCAAATGTTGGCGAAACTAGTTATTTGGTAGTAAATTACACAGCGATTTTTTTCCTCTGTATTTATTATTATAGACTAAACCTTCTTAAGCTAACGTACATATAGATTTTTCATACGTGCGAATGCCAGTGGTATTGAAAATATATCACGAATAAAAGGATATATAATAAAATAATATAATCATCAAAGGCTGTCGTCCAAGAGGTAAGTATACGTGGTGTAAAGGAACTATTTGCAATATATATATATATATATATATATATATATATATATATATATATATATATATATATATATATAGTGTTTCTCGCGTGGCAGCCAAACAAGTATTCGCAAAAACGAGAAGTTTTTGTGTCGCATTGTGCGCGTCGCGCTATTGTGATTCAGAATAGCGGTGCTATATAAAATGCGAAGTATTATCTTCCTCATTCTGGTAGAAATTGTTTGAGAACAAAGCGACGTTGCTAGGGAACGGTTGCTAAGGCATTGTTGCTATGGAATCCTGCGGCGCCCAGTGGCAACAGTTGGAACCTCGGAGTTCAGAGTTTCACCGCTAGATGTCACGAGATGCGCTATGTTCGTCTCCTCGTGCAGAATCAATACCGGAAGAATGTGAAAATTCTTTATGGAGTAGGTATTGTCCGTTTCGCTTGCTCCCGGCAAGAGACAACTGGAAGGCTGGCATATGTCACAAATAGTGCGCGCCTTACATAAGTCCGTGGTGAAGCTGCCACGTGTATAAGATCAACATAAATATGAATTAATTAATATTAATATAATTTGACTGTAGAGTATAAAAATAAAATTAATGTATTATCACGGCTATAAATTATGACAAACTGAAAACAGCAAGACCAAACTAGCAACTAGTGCCTTGCCAATTTATACATAACACTGTCCAAATAACAATATTAATAATATTTTAATAACTGCTATTATTTTCAAGGCGGTTTCTTAAACGTTTTACATTACCATGAACAACCCGTATTATAGTCTTAGCGTACAATCGGGACGTCCTTTGTTTAGCTACAAAACAAAGATGTAAATTACAGGTCATCTAAAAACTCAGAGTTTTATCTTTGTAAAGCCAAATATAATTTTTTAAGAATAACATTTTTGCAGAGGTTAGTTATTTTTACGATTCACCGGTTAGATATGAGCACGCGTTTGTGTATTATTCATGAAAAAAATTATCTCTGATTACGCTGTTACACTTATATATATAATTGGTTGGTGAGCCAGCCTATGACGCCATAATTGGTTGGTGAGCTAGTCTATGACGCGATGATACTTTGGTATCGACTGCCTGTTAAGATGTGCGAACATTGTCGTTTTGGTTATTAGGTTACCTCTAGCGTAATGTGTAAATCGTAGTGGACACTTGAACTCAGCAAATTGTAATTCGTCCCGAATTTCGCAAATTTATAAGAACGATCAGAAAACGCCAGAATTTTAGGCTTATGGTTCTAGTATAATCAGTTTCAACTTTCGTGAGTAAATAAAACATTTTTGATGCAGTTATTGGGTTTTATTAACACTAATGTTGTGTGTCGAATGACTTTGATTACTATCAATAAACATCACGTGTGTAAAGCACACATGAGGCATTTTTTGGTTTCGAACCCAGAAACTTGAAGTGCAAGACGACTCTTTAATCACCTTGTACAAAGCATAGTTATCTTACCGACAGAAATTTTTGCAGGATACTGCTGGAGTAGAAAACATTATTAAATTTTATTTGTTAGCGAACTCTGTTTTGCTCTTTCATCTTCCATCATTCGATTTTGACTGTCAATTATTTTTAAATGTACTGTACATAATTCTTGAAAACTTAAGGAAAATTTCGTAAGGATTTTTAATCGGCACATTAACTAATTGCGAGTCAGTTTTATGTGTTTTGTAAGAAATCCAAATTACTATCCTACACTGGTTTTTAAACCCTTCTTACATTGTCATATTTTTTGAGTTATGGTACGGCGGAGCTGGTATAGGTGCGCAAACAAACAGCTCGCGTGTGCCCGCTAATGGAAGTTTATTGCAGCCACGGATCATCCATAGCGCCCTTCCTAAATTACATTCCAGTCGGAGCGCGCACTTGATTTGTTTGAGGTTGCTTCCTCGATCCTCTCTAGTCGTGATTTGGAGCTGCTGGTTTCTTTCCATGCTACCAGCACCCGACTCTCAGTTTCCACAGTTAGTATTGTGAGGTAAGTCAAGTCTGTACAAGTCTGATGTACAGAAACATTTGCACATTTGCCCTTGCGTGATTGACTTCTGGCTAGCGACATTTTAAAGTGCTTATTGCTACTTGCGTATTATAATGGTTTTGTCACAACATAAATATTTAATCTTGTTCAGAAAACGTGATGACGAACGTTCTTTCTGTGCAAGATGAATTTTTTTGTTTCTATTTTAACACGTAAGGAGACGTGCGAGGGAGAATGAGTGAGAGAAGAGATTTTGATCAGCACTTTAAGGCACCCGCCTACTGGTCGTGTGTTTGTGTGAGTGAGGCACGGCGCCAAGGGCGATGTTGACCGACACATCTGGCGCGGTATCGCCACTACTGTAAGACACTGAAACGGCGTGCAGTGGTGACCCCATCTTTTTATTGGTGGAAAGTTTTAAGAAAAGTTCAGTAAACCTGCTTTCGTAGTTTCACACAAATTCCTTGAGTAGTTGTTTAGAAATAACATATTCTAAAAAAAAGACATTTTTGAGGAGCTTCGAAATGATCTTTCCGATTAACGTGATGTTTTGAAACGACCGTTCCTATATGGTTTGAAGTGTTTGTTCTTTTCGTAAATGCACATACTAGAAATACATTTAGAACTTTTTTAGAAAAATTTGTTCTGCTAGCACGCAGCACTCTGCAACGCTGTTTACAAGGCAGACGGCCGCTTTAACATGTAGTCGTAAGAGCTGGTGAGGAGTGGCATGTCTTGAGTTTGGAGCACAGCGCCGGAATGTAGGGGCAGGGGAAATGGGAGATCCCCGAGAAAACTCGTCGGAACAGCTGTATCGTCCGGCCTAATTCTCACGTGCGAAAATCCGGGAACCGACTCCACTGGGACTCGAACCTGGGCGCCATAGTTGGAGGCGAAGAATTGCGTGTATACGGGACAGTAATAATATCATAGCTTGTTTTCTAACCTAACCAAAATAAACATTCTTTTAGTGTATTTAGTTTTAGGATTTCGCAGTATAACTACTCCTTGTCTTTGTGATTATTACCTTCACGCACACTAACTAGACTTCTGTAGACGTATTCTGACTCTTACTGAAAAATATCTTCTGTCACCCTAGGTTGAAGTAGAGGACGAATATGCGGTCCTTACGAATTATTTGTCCTCTAGAAAATGCGGTGTTGCTACTAAGAATGTCGGGAAGTAGCTACTGGCTTTTTTTAATCAGTAAACCTGCATACAAGGTTCATATTAAAAACGTTCTGTGATATCAGTTGCAATAGGTATGGTTAAATGTGAATTGGAAATATTCGGTTTGATTCTACGGAACTTTCTGTGTATCCAAGAACTTTGGGTAGGATAATTATTTTTATTGCATTTTAAGTCTCGAGAAGTATTGAAACATTTGCAAAGAAAATTGTCAGTTACTTGGTAATTAAGAGAGACGCGTATCTTTTCCACATCCATTATTGTGTAATTTTTTGGTGTGTATTGGTATAGTAAGTTCAGTTTCAACGCACTTTTTGGTGTTAGGATGTTCTGATAGCACGAGAAATAATAATTTCGCATTACAAATGCTAAGAACCCTTAATATCGCTGTAGGCTTATTCTTTTCCGACACCCAACTTAGTTTGAATTAATAAATAATTCGTACCTATCAACTTTAGGGTAAATTCAGTTTTTCATTTTTATGAACTGCTTAATTAATTGAAAACCAGCATGAGAGGTAAGAAAAAATCTAATTTTTACATCAGGAAAATTCGCCCATAAAATCTTTATCGCTTTATTGCGGTATTACATTGCTACGAAGCATTGTTTAAGGTAGTGCATGTTCTGAAACTCACAAATTAAAAAAGTTGTCCAGCATGTGAATTGTTTGAACCTTTTTAATATATTGAAACAGCGAATGCATTATTACGAAGAAGTAAGTACGCAAATATGTCGTGGAACATAAATCATTAAATGTTTAATTTAATACTGGACTCGTAACCATGCACAAGAAAAGTAGTCTATCATTGGGATGTTATACCAACACAGTAAAAATAACATCTTGCCAGAACTCTATCATAAAGGTATTGATGGGTACTGTGCAAACGATCGTTGATACGACATTTCAAAGAACAAGTACCCAGTGTTTATCTTTGTATATGGTAAGAGCTGTAGAGTTTAAATTGAGTGGGTCTCATGTTCACTTCACATACATTGTGCACCTCTTCTTGTACCGAATACTTACCATCAGTTTTAACGTTTATTTTATGTCTAAGTTTTACATACTTATCATTGTATGAAGTTCAAACTGAAATTCAACTAAGAGAAATATGTACAACATATATTCGCAACACTCTGAAATACCGGACTTCCCAAAACTTGAGAACTCTTTAACTCAACAAAATACCTTAAAAACACAGCTCAGAGTTTGGTGGTTGTAAAAAGGAATCTCTTGTTCTCTCCTGTCATCAAGTTTTATTTTCTCCTTTGGGACAAGTCTTAGACTCTTCCTTTAATGAACAACTTTAAAAGGTGTCATGTTCCGCGTAAAGGAAAGTCGATGACAAAATTTCAAAATTAAATTACAACTTAGTTAAATACTTAATCCATTTCTCACAAGTCTGCTTATATAGCTGGGTTGGTCCTGGCCCTGAGGATTAAAAAGTCGTTTTCCTAAAGAGAATAACGTGCGAAGTTAAAGCTAGAAGCACAATTGATTATCAAGACTCGCGTACTCGTTACCCCGGACCGCTAACCAGCGTATCCGCGTCTTCTCTTCCACCTCTTCAGGCCTGTATGCAGAGACTAGAGCACTCGCCTCCTATCAAGGCGATCCGGGTTCGATTCCCGGCGGTGTCAATCCCCAGATTTTCGCATGTGAAGATCGTGCTGGACGATGCCGCTGGTCGACGTGTTTTCTCGAGAATCTCCCGTTTCCCTCGCCTCTTCATTCCGGCCCTGATTGTCACCCCTCGCCAGCGTTTGAGACCTGACGCAAATCTCTTCTTCACTTCAGGCCTGTAGCGTTCTCTCGGTGCTTCACTCATCGAGTCATCGACCTATCCTTTCTACTTTTCGGCACCGACAGTCAACTGTTACTGTCCAGTCACGTGACTGGTAGGATTGCACGATACCTATACGCATTCGCTCTGGACGTGCTACTAGAATCTATACTGCTGTATTATGTGCATTACTTCCATTCGTCATTAAAATATACGTGTTACAATACACACGTCAGATATTGATTGTGTAAATCTCACAAAGTGTCCATCTCACAGCATATATCAGTGTTGCAAATGCCTCCGTGTCAGTTGAGTACTTTACTCCAGTTTTGTGCAGCAAATGTAACGGTACGTACACAGAAAATATACTGAAGATCAAAACATTTAGTTTCAGAAAGCTCGAGAAGAATGGGATGTATCCAGGATCGGACTTTATTCAGTGTCATCCCAATGTGTAGTATATTGCCTGAACCTTCAGTGCCATGAATGATTCAGCCTCGGTTATTAAGGGGCCTCTCTACCTTCGCTTCAAGCGCGTTGCTGCGAGTTACGACTATTCTTCTTTTGACACGACTATTTTTTTTGACGAAACTATTTAACGCAAATTATACTTGTATGGCTACGAAAAGAACACACATTTAAAACTATGTCGCTATAGTTTTTAAAAATTCGTCACGTTAATTAAAAAAATAATTTTCGGGCTCCTCAAAATGACCAAAAATTAGTTTCCCAGACTGTCGTAAATGGAAAAATAACAACCGGATTCGGAAGACACAAGTATATAAACCAGCGTTAGACTTGAGCTATGCTGCCAACAAATAAAATGATGTGGTCACTGCTTAAAGTCCCATGAGGAAAAGGATAATAGTAAAGCACTGCACGACAGCTGAGTGGATTGCGTGGAGAGGCGATAATGTAGTACGTACGTCGGTCAACGACAACCTTACAACTCCTGCCCCACACACACAATCGCAACCTATCTAGGGAGGCCTCTTAAAAACAAATATTCGTGAGCGTTGTATAGAGATATTGCGTGGTCGTGGTGCCTGTAATGATCGCCCTACCAGAGGGCTGACTGGGCACAGAACTAGGCCGTGCTCACACATAGCTGTGTTGTAACGGCCAGCCACGCCTTCTGTGCACATTACAAAACGCTGACATGCCGCCTGATGGTCACGCGCTGCTGGGAAGAAGTGCAGAAACGCACGTTCTGGCCATCACGTACTGCCGAGACCGACCCTAAGCTAGTTCGGCTCGTTGCAGCTTGTTAACCTTATACCTAATTAAAAATAAACTGGTCCGTGTATCGCGGGAAGTCGTGGTGGGATGCGGTAGGGAATGCACTGAAAAAAATACTTATTAGTCACTGCAGAATATTTTGTTAAAATGGACCTTACCAAATTTTTTTGTAGTGACCACAAAAAATGTAGCTGTCCCCAATAAAGTTTTACAAAAAAATTTTGTAACCATTACAAAAAAATTTGGCAAGGTCCATTTTAACAAAATATTTTGCAGTGACTAATAAGGATTTTTTTTTTCAGTGTGACGTGTCATAGAAGCCCAGAAGCGACAAGGGCGACCGATGAACGTAGCCTTATTTTTAATCAATTCCACGCGCAATTCATACCTGCCGTTTGGTAACTGGATACTTTCTGGAAGCGTGTTTGTAGCTTGGATCTGTTTTCACACCAACTATGCATTCTTCCGCCAAACGTGAACAATAAGTCAATAACATTGCCAGGCTGACTCAGGTTTCACTGTAAGCCGACGTACATTGTTCATACGCCGCCACTAACTACGTCATCTCTAAAATATTGTAATATATGCTAAATGTAAATATACATGTTATTTCATTTCCTGAAAATTAACACTTATGTACGTATTACAGTAAACTATTTTCAATATTTTAGCCGCTGTTCATAACATACAGATTAACTATTTCTGCGACATCAATACCAACCTAACCATCCTACAACTATCGTATAACAGATGTGTTTAACTCACTTTTAAAATAATTATTACGAACAATTTTCATTCTCGCGGACACGTAACAATAAAAAATCCATTTATTGATTTACCTCACCGTATTGCTTTTTAATTTGCTTACATAGTTGTATTGTAATAACTGAAATAGTATTTTTCCCAACAATTCGTTTCTAAAAGTACCAACTTACCGTACGGCGGGTTTTCTCAGGGAGTGCATTCTTCTCGTCAGTAATGTTGCACTGTGCAATTTTCAGCGCTGACCCTGTCATTTTGCGGTGTAAATGGAAACGTAGCTATTTACTGCGTGTTCCTTTGCATTGTTCTATGTTTTGGACAGGCACTTGAATTTTCGCAACTAAAAATAATGGCGCACGTAAGGAGTCTCCTTGGTGAACATATTTTGCAAGTCCAAGAAATGAAGAGAGCTAAGGGTGATTATAGTACACGCATCGTGCTTCACCCTAGCCTCTAGGCGCAAGAGTGAATTGAATGTCTTCTCGCCAATAACTCGCCTCTAGGAGAAATTCTGTAGACGTCATTTCATTTAAGGGCGCGGTATACAGCAGTTTTCATCACCATGTTTTTATTTTTTATTTGTACCAGTTTTTTTCTTCTTGTTTTAGATACACCATTTGACCATACTTTGCTCTTACGAAATTTTTTATGCCTCATAATTTTCGCGTAATGGCTTCTTAAAGTCAAAATTTGCATGTTTCCGTGTTAAGGACTACACTAAAACCAACGGATATACCAAACTGAAAATATTCACAGTGGATAAAGACATCGCAGGCCACAATTTCACGTACATAAAAACCATGAATAATAACTTTTTGTATTTAAATAACAAATTTTAAAATAAAAAAAGTATTTCATTTTGTGATTTAATTAACGTAGCTGAACTTGTAGCCTAAAACATTGTTAGCCAATGTGAATTTTTTTCACTTTTGTAAGTGAGTTGCTTTTAGTGTCGTCCTTAAAATAGTAACATTAAAGTTTTGGTTTTAACGAGCCATTACGCAAAAACTATGCGAGATAAAAAGTTGATAATAGCAAAATTTATTGACATTTTGTGTCTAAAACACGAAAAATATATCTGGTACAAATATAAAAATAAAAACATGGTGATAAAATTTGCTGTATACCTTAGTTACTGTCCATGACAGAAACGAGCGGCCCTGGACGTGGAAAAGATGAAGCTGGATGACGTTAGAGATTTCCCAGGGAAATCAGTTTAAGTAACAGTGATTATCTAGAATCCAGACAGTGATGTACTCATATGCGCAAACATCAATACCGTGTTATAACTTTACAAAATTGTGTCAACCGCATTTCTTCCAGGGCCGCTCGTTTTTGTCACGGACAGTACGTAATATTGTACAAAAGTTGTGCTGTACCCGTCTATACCTTTTTTAATATTCTGAACTAAGATTATGGATCCTTAAAAAGACCGAAAAAGCACCCGTTTTCGCCATTTTCGTCCGCAAGAAAATACATTTTCCGTTTAGACCTTATGCTAGTTGTAAGCGCACATCACTCACATACATTGAACATTTTACGAATAAACTTGTGCCGGTCGAAAGTCTGCACTTTGTTTGGTGGTGTGGGCAGGCGGACAACTTAAAAGGACAGCAACATAGTTTGGCTGTCGGTAGGTTTTCTATCATGTGACAAGGTTTTTTTCTTTCATAACGTTTTATCAAAATGCCTGTTTTTTTTCTAAGATAGTGTAGATAAAATAAAATGAATAAAATAAAAAAAAGTAACATTGCAGGTAGCTACTCGTATCATATAGAATAAAAATGTGTGCAACTTTTATTCGGCTTTGTGCGTTCAGTAATAAAATCGACCGTCTTGCTTAGATTGTAGGCTACGTATAAATCATATTAACACTTCAAAATTACGGTGATTTTTAATAGTAATCTTTACCACTTCCCTCTATTTTTCCTGTAGGCAACTCATCCCTGGAATCCTTATTTGCTTGGTAACCTCATTAACTTGAAAAGTATTACAGACGTAACATTTAGGTGTGTTAACTATACGTCATATTAATGACGGAAGTGGAGATCGGACTTTTCCAGCGATTTTGAAAAATATTATTTTAGACATGAGAGTTATTTATCATTTGTTGGAAGGTAAAAAAAATACTCTCTCGTTATGTTTAAAACGATATATATCTGATTTTGCGTGATTCGTGAGAGGGTTGGTAAGTTTCTATTATCTGAGCAAGTAGGGTAAAATAGAAACATTTATTAATATGTACATTTTGGAATTTCCCCTTATTGTTTAACCATGTAAGATCAGGCAAAACATATGGCGTCGTGTTGAAGCTTCTGGATAGCTGTAGGTCATTTCTTGGTTATTTTCTGGAGTGTGAATGTCTCACATTTCAGTTACAAAATAGAACGCCTAATGTGTTCTTGTATTCACACTGTTTCTCGTTCGTGTATCGTGTTTATCCGGCACACGTGGACAGATAGTAATTAATTCATGGTGGGTTGAGTGCTGCTGAATTGTAAAGTCGTGAAGTAGACGACGGTCATGAGCACAGAGTTACGTGAATGTGTATCTGGTTCCTCCCCAGATACCGCCCTGCATCCTGTACCAGTGCGAATTTACAGCTCAACATATTTGTACTTTTATGTGTAACCACTTTTTACTCTTATTTTGTTTAGCGTGTTTTATGAGTGAGGTGTCTCGTGCATGTAGCGTCATTGTTGTCTCTTCGTCCGTGCGGTAACTACTGGATGTCAACAGGCGTTGCTTTTTATCTTTGCTGCACATTTTACAATGCAGTAAAACATAATAATATATCGCTGTTACATGACTACAGTGATACTTTGTATGTGGCCAGCGATAAAAGCTCCGTAAAACTCAGCGCGTAGGTGTTTATTTGTTGTTTTTTATTTAAAAAATTCGTTGTTTTATAGTGCAGTTAAAAAAATTCATTTTTTTTGTGTTCAAAACAAGCTTTATCCAAGTTGGATATATTAAAACTTGTGTCTCGTAAATTAATTATATGCGTGTCCTTTGCGACATAGTTCGTATGTGTGAATGGTATTCGCCCAATCCTGCATTTCCCAGCTACATATGGACAGTGAGCGATTCGCGAATGCGTGCGTTTATTTGCTGCGTCTTTAGAATACCCATTCGGAACTTGTAATTGAACTGGAATCCTGTGAATTATACATACACGCTATTCATGGTGAACTGAGCACTTTTAAAGCCAGTGTTAGTGTTTGCACCACTTCTTCATAAAAACAAATAGTCGTATAATAAACGCTGTGTGCTTTGAAGTTAACAACTGAGGTAGCAGTAATATATATATATATATATATATATATATATATATATATAATTATTGAACAGCCTATTTATGTGTGTTGTATGTGTACGGAAAATCAACCTACAGCAAAAAAAAAAAATGTTTTACCCATTTCTTGTATGAATTACAATTCCAGCTTCCAGAACGTCACACATATGACAGCAGCGACGTTACAAGCCCAATGTTGGTGAATTTAAAATGTTGCTTACTACCACAGAGTGTACGTAAGCTATAATTAAGATATAATAGAAGACCTCGGGAGTAAATAATGACAACCCTCATTCCTGTAATGTTCAGCTTAGGTGTAGTAAAGTATTGTAAATCTGGACAAAAGCGTTAAGTACATTTATAATTTATTATGTAGTTTAAAATAAACTACCAATGTATTTTGTATGTAAATAAGAATTTGTTTTAAATTAACGGATAGGAATATTTTATATCGGCTGTCTTACAATGTGGGTTATAATTGTTTACTCCGGAGGTCCTCAATTGTCGAGCGAGAATTATTACAGCAGGGAGGGAGAGAAAGGGTGCTGCCTGGCTCCAGCCCCTCTCGACGCCGTCGTGCTGGTGAAGGGCGGACCGAGTAACAGTGGAGGTTGGCGAGGACCTACAGACCTTGGGCGAGGGAGGACTCTCGACGCGAGGTCCGTGGCTTCCTGCGCCTCCTCCCCCCTAGGACCAGCACATCCTGTCTCGCGGGGTCGCCGTCATTGTGCGCCGTCTTATTGTGGTCTCCCAGAACACTGGCTTGCCCCTTGATGTATGGCAACCCGCTCTTCGCCCCGCGCTCTTGCAGTCCTGCCAACTCCCCGCCTACCTCTCGCCATTTTCAAAAGGTCCCAGAGCAAAACAACCTTCCCGGGGGTGGTCGTAATCATGGCTCTAGCCGGGGGGTGGGGGGGTGGATGTTGCCCATTTGCCGATTTAGGGGGGAGGGAACTAAGGGGTCATGAGTCCGGGTCCTTACACAGTACTACCCTTTAGATTGTGTGATAGCCACCATCTTGAATTTTTGTATTCTGTGTCATAACTTTCCTTCTGACTAAATCCATGGAACTTTAACTTAACTACAGAATATAATACATGTTGATAGCATTTTAGACACCTTAAGTCTTTATTTTCCGTCACTGTTGTTACAGATCGAATTTCAGTTAAGAAAATAATAAGCATTTTCCAACTGCAATTCGACCTGTAAAACCAGTGACGGCAAACAAAGATTTATGATGTCTAAAATTCCCTTAATACGTACTGTATTCTGTAGTTAGGTTAAAGTTGCATACATTTACCCAGAAGAAAAGTTATGACACAAAATAAAAATATTCCAGATAGAGACGACTATCTCTCATTCTTAAGTCTTTCAATTTCTTTCACTTACGTTCTTTTTTCCTTAAGTAGTATTCCTAAACACACGCTAACTGCACTGATGTATTTTATTACCTATAGCACGAGAGAGAAACGGACTGACTGTGTGAAGTGAAAATATTTTGATCTGCCCTTAACAGCGAGCTTAGGAGAGCTGGTGAGGGGAATGTGATGTGCGTATGGAGCAGCGCCTGAATGAAGGAGCGAGTGAAACGGGAGATCCTCCGAGAAGACCCGCCGACCAACGGCATCGTTAGGCTCGACTCTGACATGCAAATCTCCGTGTTGACCCCGCTGGGAGTCTAACCCAAATCGCCTTGGTTGGAGGTGAGATCCCTGGTTGCTGCGCCGACCGCGGCTTGGAGAACTGAACATTTTTCGAATTAAGGCTATGCTATTTTGGATACCTTATGGGTTTTACCGCGATAGCTAATTTTTTTAAGACAACACAGAAAAAACTGTTTTGTGGTGGCTACAAAATGTTTTGTCAATATGGACCTCACAAAATAATTTTGTAGAAGTTACTAATTTTTTTGTAGTCACTGCAAAACTTTATTGGGAACAACAAATTTTTATTTTGTTTTCAGTACAAAAAAATTTGGTAAGGTTCGTTTTAACAAAATATTTTGCAGTGGCTAATACGTTTTTTTTTTTTTTTCAGTGAATAAATCATAGTTGTAGACTATACAGTAGGGACTTCCAAATTTTGCGCTTTTTTTTTTGACACAAGCAAAAATTTAAACACGTAAAGTTTGTGTTACTTTTTCAGTTGGCTCTTGATTTATTTGACCCACCCTGTAGAGCGCCCAGACAATAATAAAGATGCAAGTAAATTGAGGCCAAATCATGTTTACTACACACATGTCGGACGCTAGCATAATAGTCACTGAACCTGCGAAATTTTCTCGTCTCTAATATAAAGTCAATAAACAAGAATTTCGTTAGTTACATAATTGCCTAAACCGTAAAGTTTACTGTCTTTAAAAATATGTATACAAGATGGTAATAACCATTTTAAACAGAACTGCCAAACAGATTTTTTTTATCTTCTGCTCTCGTTTAGGATTTCGAAATAATAATTGCGGAAACAGTGGCGACAAGGCAGCATAGCGTTATGCTTACAGAAAACATTATAGCTTTTAGTTTTTTTTCAGTCAGCGACATACTGAAAATAAGAGAAACAACGGTGTGCTAATCAATCAAACGTTACACTTGGTCGACACAGATATGTATCCGTTTTTGAAAATCTACAAAAATCACATTCTTACATAAACCTTCCGAGTGTTCGACTGTTACACGCCAGTACGGAATCATTAGTGTTCACCAGTGTGGCATGTAGAATTATGCTGGTTAGAAGCCTTAGAACTTAGTCTCCCTATAATAGAAGATTTTGCAAAGAAGAGCAGGGACTGCGAATTCCCGTCTGAAAAGGTCACTGTTGTTAGGGTTTAATGTGTGTACATGTCAGAGTTTTTTTTTTTATTTGTGGTCCCAATTCGTCTGAGCCAGATGTAAATTGAGGAGTTGGCTGGAATAAAGACTTGAGTAAGCTTAGGCCTTTCTTCCATCAAACAGTTAATCGCGTTCCATTATATCAGTAAAAGACACACACCAATGTTGCACAGATATCTCAATTCTTCACAAAGTTATGAATTTTTGTCTTGATCTGTGCTGATACCACTACGCTATAAAGAATTGCTATTTCATCTTTAACTGTGTTTATAGTAAATATTATTAATTTGTGTAATATAAATAGCTACTGTTTATTTGTATTAAGAGAAAATCACATGAGAGAGACGTAAAATAAAACAACAACGAATCTCTCCAAAACATTACACCTGCAATCTTCTCAGTGAGGCCTTTATTCCAGCCAACTCCTCAATTTAGGCTCGCCACTTTTGTGGTCGTTTATAGCTCGCTTGAAAGTAGATAAGGTGGATCATGTAACCGTCCTCAATTCATACAAAACATTTCACTCTACGTTTTTATACGCTCAATCTGAAAACGACAATGCCAAGACAGTATGAACATAAAACGAGAACATGCTCGTGTTTGGCACGGAAATAGACGGGAATTTGTTCATTATGTCTACGTATTGTGGCGAAACATTCTACTTAGGGCGAAGTTTATGAGAATGATCGCTACAATATGATAAGTAGAAATAATTAAGCAAATTTCCTTCAAAACAGCTTATCGAGTTTTTAGTATCATTTCACACCTTGAGAAATAATAAACTGTGTGGTCTGTATGTACACAGGTTGTAAGAAAATTAAATGCCGAAACTTCGAGAGGCGATTCTTCATGTATAAGCAGGACGTTGACATAGTTTTGGACACTTTCTAGGTAAGTGAATATTGAGGGAGTTATGAGACCTATAGAATAGTGTAAAAGTTGCAATTTGGCGAATATAATGAAAAGAAAAAAAAACATCTTACGCTGTGTTAGATTTTACATTTTATTGTGTATGGCCTGTACCTCTTTTAAGATCAGTCTCCCTCCTACGTGTTGATTTGTTGGTTTTCCTTGTCTATTTTCGTTTCACAGCCGAAAATTCGAAAAGTACCACAATGGAAACATAGCTACTGATCGTATATTTTAGTAGACGTCTAAGAAGTGAACTAGAAACTCTACACATAATTATGTATTTTTTTATAAAAGTTAATAAAATTGATAATTTTTGTTACGTGTTTCTAGTTCACTTCTCATACGTGTACTGAAAGTTAAGACCAATAGCTATGTTCCCATTGTGGTAATTTGGAATTTTCGGTCGTGAAAAAAAAAACACATAGGAACGAGACTGGCTCTTTAACATTCACTTGGCTAGAAAGTGTCTCATATAATGTTTTATTACTTTGCAATTAGGGAATTACTTACCGAAGTTGGGTATTGTTTGTACTTTTTTAGCGATATTAATTTTTTTGCGCATAAACGAGATCAGATATAAAAAGAATCTGTCTGACAGTTATGTTTAAAATTGTCTTTTCCACGTTGTCTGATTTTTTCAATGCAGTAAAAACTTTTGGTTATAGCTAATTAAGTAATAAACAAAATACTGGTTAATTGACTATTTAGTTTAAACCATATGATGTCTTGACTTGGAAATAATAACTATGACGGCAAAAATAAGTTCAAATAAAACTGCCAAACAGTCGCAAAACCACGCGAAACAAGAGAGCAGGGTCTTAATTTTCTTACAACCTGTGTGTGTAGCCGGTGGCTCACCAAGATGCCGTGATACTGTATGCAGCTGTGGTCAGCATTGAGCATGGGTCGGCGAGCATTGCCGAGCACGAGGGAGGCCGGAGCATTGGGTCGTCGCAGCGTCGACGGGGCTTAATTACCTTATGTCAGTCGGTTGCAAGGGGCTGGCCTCTGGGGTGTGGACTGAGGTGCGCCTATCTCGGGTCACCTAGGGGTGTCCATGCCCACTGTTGCCGTCTGTCGTGGCGAGCTTGCTCCTGAGGAGGCTAGCAACACAGACTGCATACTTTCCTCTGCCCCTAGCGACATTGCCGATTCCTGGGGGTGGGGGGTTGAAATTACACGTTAGTTTTCTGATTTCCGATGTACAACTAATAAACCGATTTGTCCAATCCGTTAGGATTACGCGCTGCTTTCGAATTAGAAATGGCAAGAGACTATTATATTGTATGACTCGATTTATTTTCTCTTTTCGACTTCTTTATTCTAAAATATTCTGAATATTTATCTTGAATTGCAAACAAAAATATAATAATCAAATTATTAATGGTTCTTCTTACTACATCCAATGAATTTGTAAAAAATTGTTAGGGTACGGTACTAAAAAATTAAACTGCTTAAGCAATGTAAGTAAAATGTACCTAAACTCCGCTGTTTACTTTTATAGGGTGGGGGGGCACCCCTCTGGATACGGTCATGCTTGACGACAGTGTCTTACAGCAGCTTTTTTCTTCACTTGTCATCGTGTATAAAACCTATTCAAACTATGAAATAATTCTCTAAACACACACATACACGTATATACGCAGGATAATTAAGGGCCAAGTGTGTTAATTTACAGTGATTATTATGTTTGAAAAAGTAAGTCAAAAATATGTTCTGAATTTTTTTTTCTTTGGTAAGCGATTTATGGTGTAATGCTATACTGAATATCGACTGTAAAGTGTAATTTCTAACTTATCTTCTTGTAAAATTGTAAAATAAAATTATGTTTAATAATACGCAACAACGCTCTTGATAGCAAGGCAATTTTTAATATTATGTAAAATAAAATTATGTTTCGAAGTCCATTTGCAGGGTTGCATTCTTCATACTATAATTCCCGCCAAAGGGTTCGTAAATAATTTACTTTGAGTGCCCGATAAGGACGAGGCACCCTGCAAAATTTGCATTGTTTTAGTAAGTTTTATATTTCTATGAGGTATTTTTTTATTTTATGCACCGTTTAGACACGTGTAAAAACCATAGTGATTTTTTTTTTGTATTTTTGAAAAATTGGTGAATTTAAAATTTTAAAAATTGCCATTTTGTATATATTTTTTTAAATACAAAAAATTTTGTTACAGTGTGCCTTGACGTAGCTCGTGACACTGTTTTCAAGTGTAAATTTATTTCATTTCTGTACCTCAGTTGGTTTTTGTTTCTTGTGTTAAACCGTTTTATGCAAATTTGGACTATAATATTCCGTTATACAAAAACTACGACCGCTAGAAAATGTTCGTCACTGTAAACAAAACAAACCACATCTCATACAAATATAACACGTATTTAAACGATTTATATTGTTGCGTAAAATTCTCCCTTTGTTTGTAACTGTGCTTCGTGTCCCTTCTAGCAGTTTCGTCATTTCATTCATAAGTCTCATATCGAACAAAGTAGCGCAGTGGTGAAAACACTAGATTTTTGTAGATTGACTTCTATGTATATGAATTACATTATTTTTACATTAAATGTTTCAACGTGAAATACAAAACATTAAAAAAATTTGCTGTAGTTCCAAAATTAAGTTTTATTCATTTATTTTCTGAATTTGGTCTATTTGACAGTTAAAGACTGTTTTATAAATTGATTATCATAGTTTGTTTTTGCGCTTATGTTTTTGATGTTTTTTTATCTTTGATTAATTTAAAAACCGCTATATATTGTTTGCTAAATACTGTAGTATTATATAAAACTAGCCGTGCGCCCGCGGCTTTTCTCGCGCGTGTTACTTATAGCAGATAGTATTTACTTTAATTGAGAAACATCTTTGTATACCCGGTAGATATTTCAGTCATCAAGTGTTAGAATGTCCAAGCGGCTAGTTGAACTAATTCTGCAGCAGGATATGTAGCTATAGCTGTCCACGCGAAAATCAGTCTTACTTTTGTCCCTGCCACTAACAGCGACTTCGCCTCCGGGCCTTATTTATAGCCTCATCAGTGTTGACGCTGTATACAGACTATTTATTGTAAGAGGGTAATCGAATGAAATACGTAGTTTACGTGGTATTACAATTTCTCCCGAGCTACAAACAACTGCGCCACATAGGCTAACGTTGACATTATTCATGAAAATTAATTTAAAAAATAATAAATAAATTTCCTGAGCTCATAGAGGTTGTACAACAACACGACTCAGTAGAAATTTAAAATGAAACTCCTGTATAATTAATTTTTGCTGGTCGTACCTGCTTTTCAGAGCATTTGCCTGGAAGGTCTACGAATTAAGTTTTCTTCTCAATAATTAAGGTATCTTATAAAATACAAAACTTACACTACTTTTTTTAGGTACTTGCGTACACATCATCCTGATGCGAATAACATCTCAATATCTTTATAGGTTATGGTAAATTTCATCGTCTGACAAAAATCAAATTTTATGCCTTTTCACCCCTTTAGGTGTCGATATTCGAAAAATCTTAATTCCACATCTTAAATATTTGTACAAATATCCAAGTCAAGTGAAAATCACGACAACAGCCCTTTTAGTCGAACCAAATCGATCTGTCATTAAAAATCACATATCACTCCTGTACAGTACTGAGAGTTCGAATTTTGAAAAATCTTAAAACCCTTTTACGGCCATTTACGTAATCATCAACCTGAAGCAAAAATATACTAAATATCTCTATGTGTTCCATATATATCGAATATTTATTTAAAACCCATTCCAGGTCTTCTCACCTCCTAAGAGACTGGTTTTTGAAATACTTTTGTATCACATTTGGACTACTTAACTGGTGTCTCTTGAACACGAGAAACACGACAATAGCCAGTTGAGTTCAAAATATTTCGACGAACAGTTAAAAACGCATTTCATCACTTTTCACCCCTTTTCACCTCTCCTTAGGTGGGGAGTCCCGAAAATTTCTGAAATTACTTTTCAGGTATTTGAGTTAGCATAAATTAAAAAAAAAATCACGTCTGTGTATAAAAATCGACGGTATATATATATATATATTATATAGTGAATCGAATACACATTTTTACCCTTTTTTTACCTCTTTCAGGCCGAATTTGGGAAACATATTTGAATGGTATTTGGGATATTTACAAAAGCATCAGTCTAAAGCAAAGAGAACGTAGATATCTCGATTGACTCGACAGATATGGAGGAATAATCGAAAATGCATTCCACGTATTTGTATTCCCCTAATGTAAGAATTTTGTAACGTCTTGGAGTACTGACGTAGACGATTCGTAAAAAAAAAAAAAAAAAAAAAAAACATTTTGCCCCTTTTCACTGCTTGGGGGTCGAATTTAAAAAAATCGTAAAACAATTTTTTTTTGTATTTACGTAAGCAACATTTTGAAGTGAATACCGACTCTCTTTCCCGAAGGATTCGATACAAATGTAAGGTATTTTCACCCTCTTAAATGTAGAATTTCGAAAAATCCTTAAATTGGCTAGTATTCATTTTTATGTGTGTCTTATTAAAGTAAAAATCACGATGATAAGCCTTCGGAGTCGAGCTCTATCGATATTTCTTCGGAAATACATTTCACCCATTTTCATCCCCTTAGAGATCGAATTTCAAAATATCCCTTTTTAGTGTTCGTCTACGACCCGAGGGGAACCCACACAAAATATTTCACGATTCTATGTTCAGTGGTTTGGGCTGCAGTTTGATATGTCAGTCAGTCAGTAAGTGTTCTATTTTATATAGAGAGATTAATATTTGCTATTTCATGCTGTAAGCAGCATATAATCCACATAACACTATGCCAAGTAGATAAGTAAATATGTGCTTGGTATTTATATTTCGGGGTACGCGCACCGTATTACCTTTCGGAAGTCTTCAGTCTTTCCTTAAAAAAATTGTCGTCACTGGTTAAATGATAAGACGTTTAGAATGAACCATACTGTTTTTGCTACTAAATTACCTACGCGATGTTCAACATTGTGTTTGAATCATGTGTATGATGCTGTACACCGTATGGTGTAATATTTCTAAAATTGCTTAATTTTTGTAATCAGACATCAAACTATGTACATTTAATTTTTAAGTCAACCGTATTATAATATCACTCTATAGTGTAGCGCAGCATATGTTTTTAGAAACGAGTACTCATTCTGTGCACGTGTGCACGCAACTTTTAAGCTTATCTGCATTGTTATATATGTTTTACAGACGTGTGGCATTTGCTCCGTTCGTTTTTCTACGGTCTCCAAAATTGATGGTCTGAAGCCCTGACAAATAATTTTATTTTATATCAGCTGTATTGTTGCCAGTATAAATATGCGCGCCTGTCGGACTGTTCATACATCATCCTGCTTACGAAGCTCCAGCCAATAAATTGACGTGCGTTGAAGTAACGATAGCTTGTGCCAGAAAATAGGCTTCCGTCTTTCATCTCTTTTTTCGATTGTGTTTTTTAAATAACTCGTATTTTTTATGTGATCGTGATACCTGATTATAAGGTGTCAGTTCCCTAGAGCTTCTTGAACATAAAGTTTTCGTATTGTATTTGTATATTTTATGGTAATCGCTCTCCTATTTAGATGATACCAGGTGTCGCATCATACTATTTATGATTTACTGCACCTTTTTTCGTCTCCTTTTGACTTTAAATTTCCGTAACTTACTTATCTTTATTTTACTCTTTTTTTCTTTCAAATTCGACAAGTTATGAAGTTTTTTTCTTACGTTATTGTGGCTAACTAAGATGGCTGCCGGTGTAGCTGTACTTTGCACGCCCGAGGTCTATAAATGCCGAGTGCTAAGAACGCCAGTGTGACGTGCTGTGAATAGAGGCGATATGCTTCCCATTGAGCGTGGTACTCTGGCTCTTATCGACCCCCTGTTCCCACGCGTCAAACGTGGAAATCTGTGTAGACTTCTCTCGAAATTGCATGGCAATATCGCAACCATTCATTATACATAAGTCAGGCGTTCGTGATCAATGAATTAAACAATGTTGATTGAATTGATACAGGCTTTAAAATGTTAGGAAAATGTTCTCGCGTGATAGAGGGTGTGCGATAACTGGACTTGTGCTCTTCAACGCTGGCTGTCACTAAAGACGACCCAGGCAAGCGTGTGACGCATCACCAACTTCTAGGTGCAAGTATTTAAAATATTAGGAAGTCTCCTTTATGTGACATTCAGTGCCGACAAAATTCAGAGTTGCTACTAGTCTTGAGAACAAGAAAAAATCTGGATAAGTCGGGGAATTCGAAAGTGCTGAGGGAAAACGTGGAAAAGTCAACGTAAATTACCTGGTGGCCTGTAAATTGACACGCGTGTGAAAATAAACGGATTTTCCATCGATTCGTGTTAAACATAGCTCCTGTTAACTAAATGTATAGCATTCCATTATAATGGTATTTAAATGTGATTTACACAACCAAACTTTTGCATTTATAAACATCAGAGTAAGCACCAAATTGGTTTTCAAAACCAGTTTAGCAAATTCTTTTTGTTCCAATCTTTTACGTTTAATTATTATTGTGATTTTTATTTACATTGAAAAAGCTGGAAATTATTAGTTTGCTATCAGGATAACCTGTAAAGGCAGGGAAATTTGATCCTGATACTCTGTAGCAACCCTGTAATTATTTTATGGAGCAATATTATGTATAAAGGTGCATTGTACAACGCTGTACGGTTTTGAAGATTCTGGACCAAAATGTCCACGCGACCAGGGCAGGTGTTGAATTAATGACTACTGCATGCGCGCGTATTATCACTTCAGCGATTGAGGTCAGGATTACGAGGTACACGCCGTGTAGGTTATCGGGAGCAGTGCGTATTTGTTAACGTCTGCCATAAACTAGTAGGCCAGGTAATGTGACTACTTTTTTCTGCGATGGGTCAGTTATTAGAGCAGGGCGAAAAAACAGGATTGTAAGAGGATGTAGGGACAAAGAATGTAAGTGTTATCTACGCGTAGACTTCCAAGTTCTCTAGCTCTGCTACGAACACTGTGACGTTAAGCGTGTGTGTCGACTGCCAGTTAGGGATGTTTGTTTGATTGTAGCAATCACCAGACATTAGCTAAAGGAATAAAAACAATTATATAATACTTGTCACTATATTGTTAAGTACGCCACCACCTACCTGGTCGTCAGAGGCTCAGAAGCGACTGAGCTTTAAGGATGACGAATCGCGTATCAAATACGAAAATCGGTTAACCGTGTCGTAAGGTGGTTGCTGAAATCTGCAACCTGCTCTTACCTGAAAGATCCAAGAAGATCGAAACACAAGTACGTCATTCGTATCCTAACCGTAAGGTCGTTCAAGGAAAAGAATGACGTACTGGTGTTTCGATCTTCTTGGATCTCTTCAGATAAGGGCGGGTTGCAGATTTCAGCAACCACCTTAAGACATAGTTTACAGGATGTTCGTAAACTTTGAGGTCGGCGTGAAAGGAACAAGAAACTTGACACCTTTGATTACATACTTCCAAGAAACACAGCTTAAAAAAGTATTTTGCTGTACATTACGACGCACTTGAAGTACGAGGTAGGCAGCGCCTTAAAATGGGAGTGTTAGACTTTTTATTTTTAATTTTTAATTTGTTTACTTATTTTAGTTTTCGATTCATAACATTTTTTCAAGTTGTATTATCAAACTTATCTATTTGACAAGACATAAGATAAATTCTTTATAAACTGTTTGACATAAATAGTATGGAATATTTCATTGATTTATGATGTCGTACAGAATCATTGCAAATGAATTTTAGGTTAACTTTCAAGACTGATTACATGTCCAATATAAGACGAATATATAAAACTATAGTCATATCCAAATTTTATCACAAATATCTTCTACGCCTCAATATTGCCACAATTACCAAACATATTTTAAAACAGGCTTTATTGCAGAGAAGAAATAAATAAATTTCAGCATCTAGCTCTCCCCCTTAAGGTAAACATTTTTTTGTAACGCTTATTGATTGCTTGACCAGGGTGTTGGGATTGATGAACTGTCAACCTCAGTCTTCACCCACCCTCCCTTGTGAGTATAGGAAGTAAAAAAGTCCAGGCTTTTCTTCAAATGGATTGTAGTCGTTAAGTGAGTCTTTATCACGTTTATAAATCTGCCATCACAAGATGGAGGCAGCGTTTCTTTGACACGCCTTTTCCCTGTACCGTCATGCACTGCCCATGCTCCAGATACGGACAAATGGCTGGAACATTTATTAAACCGACCGGTGTGTGTAGAGACCTCGATATGTTGGAATCGTCCTGGACATTCCTTTTAATTTATTTTCATAATTTAAACAATAGTTTGGCAATATATCAACGTGTCTGTGTGTTCCTACACTTTTAAAGCACATAAACACTTCAGTACAGTTTATCTGAAAGTTTATGAATATAATCTAAGTAATAACTTTTATCATCTGAGCAGTTTTTGGAATAATTTTCAGATTCGGTACGAAAATTGGTTTTATTTTTGCAATCCATATGCAACTTTTGAGTTATGAGTAACAGTGTTTGCTTAATATATCTGTGCATAAAAGAAAATACTGACTGACTGACATATCAAACTGCTGCCCAAACTACAGGACGTAAAATCGTGAATTTTTTTTGTAGTCTTCCCTCATATCGTAGGCGAGCACTAAGAAGGAATTTTTCAAGATTCTACCTCTAAGGGGGTGAAAAAGAGTAAAATGTTTTTTCGAAAAATCGTCTATAGAGGTCGAACCCGACAGCCTATCATCGTGATTTTTGCATTAATAAGGGAATCGAAGACCCAAAAAAATAATTAAGGATATTTTCCGAATTTGACCCCAAAGAAGTAAAATAAAGTGTAAAATATATTTTGAATTCACAATCGATATATATTACCCCTTTTAAACTTTTAGATATCGACGTGATTTTTGTTTAAGGTTGCTGCTCACTCAAATACCTGAAAATAAATTTCACGAATTTTCGATATTCGCCACTTAATGAGGTTAAAAGGGATGAATAGGGATGAAATGTGTTCTCAGTTAATTGTTGATAAATCTTGAACCCAGCTTGCTATTGTATTTTCACGTCCAAGAGACACTAACAAAGTAGACTAAAATGTAAATAAAGGTTTTTTCTCCCGATTTTCAGTCGGTAAGGAGGGAAAAATACCAGGAAAGTGTTTTAGCTAAATCCTCTATATCTATCGAATCCGTCGAGATATACAGTTTATTTTCGCTTCAGGGTGATGATTACGTAAATGGACGCAAAACGTTTCAAGATTTTTCAGATAGATTTTACTTCGACTAAACGGGCTGCCGTCGTGATTTTTACATTAACTGAATACTTTATACAAATTTAATGATACGAAGTTCAGATTTTTCTATATTCGACCCCTAAAGGGGTGAAAATGCGTAAAATTTGTTTTCTATCAGCTAATTTTATCTATCAAACCGGTAGAGACATTGTGATGTTAGTCGCGTCAGAATGATGCTTACGTTAAGTACCTAAAAAAAAAGTGATTCATGGGCGTACCCCGGAGGGTTGTTTTGGGGATCAAAACCCATCCGATATGTTAGTTTCATTATTTAGGTATCCATTTTACATCATGAAAGGTACAGTATATAACAAAAACAACCAAAATGTTAATAAAATATGTTAATACATAGTACATTTACAGACGTGAGACAGATGAAATTGAAACATTTATGCTCGATTAGAGTTCGAAACCCCCTCCGATAACTGTTCCTGAACTGTGCACATGAGATAACTTAACTATCAAGAAGAAAAATAAGATTGTAAAATTTCAAGGCAGACGGGAAACATGCCGGAGTTTTCATTCTGCAGTTCTATCGAGATGTGTTGTACAAACTCTATGTGCCTAGAATTAATATTTTATTTTGTAAATTTGTTTTTATGAATATTTTGGACGTTACGTGGCGCAGTAGTTTGTAGACCCTGTCTATAGTTCGGGAGATTCTGGCCTCGAATTCTGTTCAAGGCTGTGCAAACTTGCGATTCCTATCTGTTGTACAGAGAGATTTTTCATTAAATGTAAATATTATCTGATTCGAGAAATACACGCGATCAAAGTCGCGAGCGGACTGCTAGTGTTTGATAAATGAACCATTTGGATGTTATTAATCACT
>PNEQ01006317.1:0-17262 GCA_003012365.1 Medauroidea extradentata
TGTGTTTGGCTTATGTTCTTTGATGTTGAGTTTTTAACATAATCAAATATTTTGAAATAATATTTGCAAATACACGGCTGTGTCACACTATGTATTATTTCGATTTGTGGTGTATGTTTCAATTAATGGTGTTTTTTCTTTCTCCTGACAAGTCTACATTTGTGACTTGATCCCTTTCACCCCAGTGTGATTCAATTATTTTTTACTTTTACTGCTTTTTTTTTCAGGGTGGATTTGTTTCTTCACTCCATGTAATTTTATGTTAAAAAATTTTAATTTCATTATTTTTTACAGAGTTCCGGTGCCCCATTCGTGCTGTTTGTTGTTTAGGAGTTCCGTTGTGCCTTCGCAGTCCAAGTCAGTCCAGAAAGTCCTTGACCATAGTAAGGCACCTACCTAGTCTTGGATTGTCATAAACCTTCCAATATTTCAATCACTACACATTTCCTATTCGATTTTGATGAGTTCCCTGGTGTATCTTCGAAATCCAAGGTCCAATGCCAATAATTCAAATGGGACCCTTTCAAAATACATATTTTATAACAAGAAAAATTTCCAATTCGGTTTATAACTGACGGAATTCTGAGGTAACAAACATAATAAAATACCACCGAATTGATAAACTCTTTTTTTTTTTTAAGTCGGTTAAAAATGTATGCGAAAATGTTTAACAGATTGATGGAGTATGATTATCGTTTAGCGGAAATTTGCCTCGTAGTGTGATAAAATGCACCAAACAATACAAAGACAGTGTTTTAACCATAGGTAATAATTTAAATTAAACCACAAAGAAAATAATTGGCATAGGATTTGAAAAGTATTTGCAGAGAACTATTTCTTAACATGCATTTAAAATATGCCTATTTTCCATGCAATAATATCTGTTTTATATTAGGTGGCTCATGGCAAAAGCGAGTAGGTAATGGGAGGATCAAGGAAGATTGGGTCAAGTTCATGTAATCAGACGAATTTTGTCCGTGTAGTGGCAGAAATGTTTTTTTTTTCTCTGGAAAATAGTACTAGTTGCGAGTTAAAATGTCTTTACTTCAAGTTTCTTTTATTTTCGGTAATACCAGTTCGTTCTATTTCGTGAAGATTGAAAATAACAGTTCCAGCTTTCAGCAGTCGACGTGATTGTTTTCCATCTGTCACAGCTGTCCACGCGATGTTCGGGATCCGTGAAGTTCTATTCACGCGGACTGATGGCGTTCCCGGAGTCGAAACCCGATCCCCCGCCTTCCCCACCCCTATCTATTCGTCGTCCCGTCCTCACCCCCGCACCCGCTAGTGGAGTCACGTGACGTACAGTGGAGAGCCCGCGGTGAAAGCCCGTGTGCCATCGCGTCTGGCTGATGGCGTGAAATATGGTGAGCTCTCCTCCCTCTACCCACTTCCATCCCCCTGGTCTACAGGCCTAGTCCTTCCCAGCGCCAACAGGCAGCGTGGCGTCTCCCTCGTCCTCGCGTCGCGACGCCATCTTGACAGTGACGTACTGCCTACCTCCGTGCGCTGCCTCTCCCCCTCCCCCGCACACCCTCACGTCCCCACCAGTGCTGCAGCAGCGGCAATGTTTAAATTTTCTCCGAGCGAAGCCTGGCAATAAAAAAAACTAAAATAAAAAAATAGAATAGGGAAAATTCGTCCCAGCCTTTTACACTCCCCCCCCCCCTCCTCCCTTGTGAGCTGAAGCGTTCTAAATTCCAGCCAGCAGACCCAGGGAAAAAAAGTGCGAAGCGCTGTTCTTATTTCATTTCGTTTTCACAGTGAACAGAAAAATTGCTGCTCAGTGGTGTAGATCCAGCATAGAATACATTTATTTCATTATACAAGCTTTTCATTACGTACGCTTGAAAAATCTTTACGAAATGGTTTATGAAATAAAGAATGACGGGTCATATTTCATAATTTGCTAAGCGGCACAACTCAATAATGTAACACACAATGACGTCACAAAATTCTCTGTATTAAGAGCCATATACAGCTAGCGCATTAACTGTGTTGCAGCATTAGTTTTTTTTTAAGTTACAACTAAACGTGCGTTCGATATCTTTATCTACTAAAAGAAAATGTATTTAAACGTAAGGTTCTCAATTTTTGTTTTCTAGACACCATGCTTAGAAACATAGTTTAGAGGCACCTCAAAATGGCAAGAACGGATTTTTCAGACTGCTGTTACGTAAAAATTAGCTACCGGAATCGTACAACAAAAATCCAGAAGCAAGTGCTGGACTTTACTATAGGCGGTTCGGGATAAAGTGTGCGCTCAAAAAAGCCCTTCTAAAAGTTCTATTTTCAGCCAATTCGTATATTTCCGCGCGTAACGGCTAACGACGGGAAATGTCTAACCTCTATGGACACGTCACTTGATGTTTGCGCGTGTAAGATAAACTGTGCAGTCAGTATGAATCGATACAGTTTGATAAAAATGTTTATTAATTAGATAAAATACAATTACTTTGATTTCTGTTTATTGTCTTTCAAAATTGCTGTATATAAATAGTAAAATACCCGGAACTATATTGCGTTATTTCGCTGCCAACCATACAAGCAGTAAGGCAACTATAGTTGATGTTGAATTATACGCAGTAACGGCCAGTGATATGTTTCAAAGGTTAAATTTTTAGTGCTCACTTTATCCCGAACGACCTATACGCACTTCCCGTACATAAACTGCTTTGAGAGGGACCACGGTGGCAGAGAGATGAGAACTCTCGCCTCCCACCAAGGCGATCCGGGTTCGATTCCCAGCGGGGTCAGTCCTCGGATTTTCGCATGTGGGAATTGCACCGGACGATGCCGCTGGTCGGCGGGTTCTCTCGAGAATCTCCCGTTTCCTCCGGCAATTCATACTCACATTATGTCCCCCCCCCCCCCTTCCCAGCGCTAAAGACCTCGATGTAAAGCTCTGACCAAAGTCTCTCACAGTCTCACTGCTTTGTATCCTGTAAGGAAAAGCTAGAGACCAAAACACTGCACTCCGTTTACGCATCTCGTACATAAAGGCGACATCGTTGTTGGCTTACGATCTAGACTAGGCCTTATCGCTACCCTGTTCCATACCTCAAACTCGGCATCTAACGCCTGCTGTATAAAGCTTTTAAGTTTCGATGGCTAAAGTTGAGACAAGAACACCGAATCTTAAAAACCGAAACATTTAAATTGCTTTATAAAACAAAAAATTTAAGTTCTTCAGTGATCTTGCAACTGTCATTTTTATTTTGTTAGTTTTCTGCTAGATCCGTACGTTTATATTAATTCCATTTCACCTACTTGTTTTTCTTTGAGAATTTTGAGTTGTCATGTCACTTTCTACTTGACTTTAATTTTATTCATTCCGTCTCTTTTAATATTCAAATACGTGCCACATTTTTCCCAGATAACTCTTTTGATTCTCAATTTAAAATCTAAAACATTCCTTTTGACGGGTGTGAAACTGATGACAATGTTTTGCATCGTGCTATTAACTTGTATGACTTACTAAACTCAAATACGACGTCAGCCTCACAGAAGAATCAGAATCCAAGCTATTGCCCCGGAACTCTCACCGCCACACTCTTCTTCGCCGATCGTCGATATCTCAGTCTTGTCTGTTGCTGCCGAATAGTCGCTTTTCCGTCACTTCATTGTTCCGTCGTTTCGTTGCTACGTCACCTCGTCGTCCACTGTTTCATCACTCTATCCACCTGTCAAGATGTCCCAACAGTAAACCTTTGAACAAGCATTGAGGAGAACGTAGGTTCGATTCCCGACCCTAAACATCCTTATTTTGGTTTTCCATGGTTTCCTGAAATCGCTCCAACACATTTTGTGATGATTCCTCTTCAAAGGCCATTACCAATTCCTCTCGTTCCTTTTCAAAGTTGTGTATTGTAAATTACCCGGCTGTCGACAAGACTTAAAATCCACTTGACTTGTCTTGATTATTCCGTCCACATCCACACACCGGCTCCGATGTCCGACGTTCACACCCGACTCAGTCTCTGGCCGATGAATTTATAACCAGCACGACTTGCGACATCGATAAATAGGAGTACCTAAAATGCTACAGTTTGTGGACCTGATTTTCTATAATTTAATGGCGGGGTTGCTGTTTAACACAAGCTGCCACATAATGGTGCTGCCATCCGTAATATTTTCCTCAAGAAAAAATTCATTAAAAACTCCTTGTGAAGGGGAGACAATAAGGACCATTTACTGAATGAAATTATTCTGAATGAATCCAACCAGACGATCATTAAATTCATTCAAAGAATGTGATTATTTAGATTTTAAGCTTCGGCGTCTTAAACAAAACAGACAGGGCGGGATGTACAATGTAAACAATTTTTGTACTTACAAATAAAAGCCTTGGAAACCCAGTTGCGAAAGAAATTCCTTGTAAAACTACAATGGTTATCCTTGTAAATAAATACAAAGTATATGTTTGTAAAATAACAAGGACTAGCCTTGTAGCTGTACTTTCAATAAGGAAAAAAATGAATTTAAATGTTCAGTGTACTTCATAAATAACACCTTATTTATTTACCAAATAACTTTTGAATAAAGGACGTTAACAAAAAATTATTTTGAAAAAAATATAAAAAAAATCTTCGGAGGGGCTAATTTTCGAACCACTCTCCCTACGCTTAGAATATACGTATCTTACCCCTCTACTTACATACTAATTACGAGTTATTTATTTGTACGCATTCGATGTAAAGTTCATTAATAATTCTTCCTTTAAAGCACGCAATTAATATAAATATTCACTTTATTCCAGAAAATTCTTTTCATAGGTTGAGATCTTTGCATAAGTAAGTTCCGGCGAACTTACGATTTTTGTAGGCTACACATTTTTTTCTAAGGTTTTTTTTGCAGCAAACAAAACCCTTTAAACGTTATAAAATAATAAATTTACAAGGAATATTTTCAACATTTACTAACGTTTGTACAACTACGAAGAAGTACCTTGTCATATTCTACAAAATAATTTACAGTGCAGGAACTGTCGGTATAAGTACAAGGAGTTCCTTTGTAATATTACAAAGTTTGCCTTTGTAACTTCATGAAATAATGATTTTACAAGTATGTTCTTTGTACTTTTACAAGGACTTGTAAAATTACAAAGAATACCCTTGTAAATTTTACAAATTTTTTTAGAGTGTAAATAGCTGAAAAACTAGTGGATAAAGGTAGCCAGCCAGAATTGTATTAAGAACAATGGGTACATAAACCACACCTCTGTTGTCAATAGTAGGGGCATACCACCACCGTAAATGAGGTGTTCGTGAAAATGTGACGTGACGATGAATTAACATCTACTACTATTTGAACATTAATCTTTCGGATAAAATTCATATGAATGATCGTTACGTACGCAGGGAAAAACGTACGACAACCGAACTCATACTTTAGAAACATTGAGTAACCGCCATTATAATGAATGTATTTCTGTACCTGTCGCGACCCATCTTAACGATTTTAGAACTGGACTGACATTAGGAACGAAAAAGGTTCACTTGTCGAACCACACTAAGACACTCTGTTACTGCGATGCAAGCATTCGAAACCAAATAATTAAGGTAATGCCACCAGGTACTGTAGGCAACCCAAAAAGCACATACATTGTGGCATTTTTTCTGGGGACCACTACTCACTAGCGATGTTCAAGTCTGCATACGTATCATCTTATATAAGGATTGAATCAGGGAGGTTAACGTTCCACTCGTAGTAGATGTTGATTTATCGTCGCTTCAGATGTTCATCAACACAACCTTCACGGTGGGTTGTACGCCACTACTGTTGAAAATAGAGGGGTTCTTGATCTATGTCTGGCTACCTCTATCTACGAGATTTTCCGCCATTTACATTTCATCCAGTATACGGAACTACTGACAGCAATTTAACAGTAAAGAAGTATGGCGTCTACTATGTGAGGGCCAAGGACACTGATTCCTTCCAAATTCGTAGGATTAGCGAGCAATGTTAATCTGAAAGTACGAAGAACAGACACAGAAATAACTTAATTCCGATAGATTGGAATATCTCTACTAAACAGAGGTACATTTCCTGCGGAAGAATACCTGGCGTAGTTCCCGCAGCAGGTCATATCTTTCAGGATTTCCATCCGCATCAACAGGTGACAGATCACCACAGAACGCTACTCTCATTGGTCTTGCATTAAGCATTTAATTGGCAACTCATAATTTTGCGAGCCATTGTGACACATCCCCATTTTTACAGTCAAACTTACGGACGCAAATTAGTGTGCAACTCGTGGTTCTGCAGTGATATCTCGGTAATAAGCACTAGATCAAGTGTAAAAGGAAATTAGTTTTGTAAAACGACCAGTAAAAGGCAGAACAATATATACTAGTATAGTAATGACGAAAGTGTGTGTGTTAAATCAGACAGGATTTGGGTCATCATTCAGTCAGGGCAGTACTTTGGTCAAAATTTAATCAGCATATTTTGAGTCTTGAAATTTTCGGAATGTAAGCTCTTTGTTTTATACGTGAATCCATACTGAACGTGCATGTTCACAGAACAATATATGCGCCTGTGACTGATGTAAGACCAAGAAATTGAGTTATAACACGTTTTTGAATGGACGAGGTAAAAATTATTACTCATATTTTGTGGAACCTTCACTTCACACCCAATTCCAATTTTGCTATTTCCTATTGCGATCTTATTTTCAAAATCTCGAACACTGACATCGGTTGCAAAAGGTTCGTTTGTGAAAACGATAACTCTTTTGTTTGTGCCTTAAAACCCCCAGCGTCTAACATGTGTTCCTCAGGACACCCAAACAGTCCACTAGAACGTCACGCATCCTCAACTTCAGGCGGCCACCTACCCCACGCTTGAAATACGTTGCAATGCGTTCGTAAACAGATTTTTCTACGAAAATATTCCATGTGTGCCCATTGTGCCAACGTACGAAAAGAAAACAAACTTCAGACACGGTCGGAACCTCATTGCTAAGGCACCACGCTAATTTAAAACATTGTTTCTCAGCCTTCCAACATGGCTAAAAACGGCCTTTTCAGACTTCCGACCTTCAAAATGTATGAACCGGATGTATGTAAAACTCAGATTGCGACCTGCGCTGAGCTCAGTGGCAGACTTTCCACCAATAAAATTATATGGTCACCGCTTGGTTTCCGATAGTAAAAACAGTTTGGCGGGAACCTTGCACGCTAGTTCAGCGCTTGGCTCGTTGAGGCGACGCGTTATTTGATGCATGCTTCAAGGTCGACCTTACAGCTCCGTCGCTTTTGAGCCTCTCACGCGCGGATAGGCGATGCCCTTAATTCATGGGTTACCATTATTAGTTTTCCACGGGTTAGTTAATTGGCAGACATTAATCTAACTACAACAATTCTGCAACTATTTGCTTTTTCTCTCGCCACTAATACGTAGACGTTCCAGGTCAAGTATACTAAAGTTCCGACAGATCGACCATCTCGTTGAACTCACTGCATACGTGACCAAATCAGCATACGATTTCAACTTATAGCTAGCGTAACACCATCCTCCTCATGACCTCGGCAACGACTCTCCCTCGACTCCCCTACCGCTAGATGTGCTGACAACCCAGTGCCCTTCACTGATAGTGCCTAAAGGCGACTACTGCCCTTACTAATCCTAGTTACAATAGTATTCATCCTTAAATTCCAATGAAAATATTACAAATGAAAATCCAAGCAAAATATCCTGGCTACACAAGCCACACATTAAAATGCACAATTGGCGGTCTCACTTAAAACGTTACTAGGACGTGTTACCAACCTAGAGACAGTACATTTATCTCAAATCAATATTTTCCTATCATGAAATTAACTTTATACTACTCACATAAATTTTGTATCAATTTATAACTACACTGTTTGATAATGGCCGACAGTCATGTTGTGTAAGGAACATCCCACCTTCACCAATGAAGTGATGTCATTTGTGTGTGCAAAAAGTACCGGGAAACATTTTGTGGCAGACGCACCTCGAATTGTTCGTTCCCATGCCACAGCAGTGGTGCAGGTATATGTGGTGGTCGGAGTCAAGTGAAGACCATTTTATAAATCAGTTGACCAGCAAACGACATCAATGTCTAGAAACAGGAGAACAGTTTTCGAAACAAACAATACGAAACAGGCTTCGCCAAACTATAAATGTATTACAGAACTATGATGTGTCTCCTTTAATCACCTCGCCATACAACAAAGAGATTCTCCTGATAGCATGCACACCTTGACTGGGGTTGGGAGGAGGCTTGCCGCATGAGTGCATGTCATGTTCAAAGACGAGATCCGGTTCTGTACACATCCTGTTTCACGGTCTGTAAGGTGGCGTAATTGTGGACCAACAACGAGGCAGTGGTACGTCCGTTATGTCCATCCACGTGATGGTGACAGTACTGAACTGAGCGCGAATAATCCTTGGTAGACGTACGACGTTAATGCTCATCAACAACACACTAATATTTGTTCAAGAATTTCCGAAGATAGAGACTGTTGTTCATGCTTTTCCGTCCAAAATGACTACCAGCTCGTACTTATGGACTACAACCATCGTCCACAAGTAAGATTGACCGCGCAGGAATTCTTGCAGGGAGCATCATCCACATGAACACCTTTACCAGCCATTTCACCCAATACGGACTGACGTAAAACACAATGGGGATGGTACCCAGCAAAACAAATTAATAATTACATGATTCTTCCAAAATATTTTCGCACCGAATGCAACCACGTAGAGTAATAAATCCGTTCGTATTTTAATTTTCAATTTATTGAGCTTTAAAAATGCCATATTTTCAAACGCCGCTGTGAACGTTGGAAAATGCGTTCTTATTGGCTAACACACGTATGACGTAATTGGACAGTTTTTTTTTCGTTTGCCGTCCTCCCGTCTGGCATTATAGTAGGTTTTGCAATTTTATACTGACTTAAGAAACTGGGCAAATTTAATGAACCCGGTTACTTAAATGCTAACTCGTAAAATTCGCTCGTTATCAATGCATGCACCATTACAGTTGAAGATTTTCTTAGTTAATAACGAAGAATTCATTGGTACTGAGTTGAGAGGAGTGAATACAGCAACGTAGTTCTCGCACATTGCGACATTTTAGTGGTAGCCTAGGTTTGAGTTTATGTCGGTGTAATTCAAATTCCGGAGTGATGATAACTTTCGACGAATCCATTTATCGTGTCGAATCCACTCAAGAATAATACATTTTGGTTTACAGTCAACCGTATGAAGGTCGCAAGCGTCCAAAAAATTAACCTACCAAGGTAACAGTTTAAATTTGTTTAAGCAAATCTGCTGGCTCTTACAGACTAATGATCGAGCTTTCCGATTGTGCAATTCGGGAAATTAATATAATACATTAATGTATCTATTAAAACTAAACGTTTCTTCCAAATTATTGTTACGTTTCTTGTGAGTGTCAGTGAGAACTGCCAGCAGCAGTGCTGCCATGTACTGACGCATTTCGCAAAATCCCGCCCACCTCTCATATTATCGGCCAATCACAGGGGACTTTTATACGGCTATTGGCTAAGCCGTTTCTGCAGGCGAGGCAGCGACGCAGTTGAAAAGAAAAAAAAATATATTGAATAGATATCGAGAATTGGTCGCAACTTTTTAACTTAAGAGAACTTATATATTTCATGCTTAACGTGTAATACGGTACACAATGCACTTAAATAACCATCGCATAAACAAACTATACTTCTGTCGCTAAGAGCAGACATTTTCAGGTTTCCTTTTTTTTACCACGCAGTCCGTCTTGTATTGTCACACGGCGTTATAGTAAATATTGTACTTTGAGTAAATTTAATTAAATTGCTGCACAAAGGAGCTACTTTGAGTACTTATAATTATTCGGAGTTGCAGGCATGCCCGTTGTTACTACACAAACAACTGGATTTAACTAAATTTCACGAACTAGACATAAGTTGCTGTAGAGTTAAGAGCAAACAGATACACAATGACAAGTTCAGTGACGTCATAGGGACATCAACATGGCGGAATAAACGCTATTTTTATTTATGTTTTCTCGGGTTATACGGACGCAAATAAAGAACGTGTGGTACCGTTATTCATTCAATTGAAGGTATTTTAAAATTAAAATAAAATTAAAACACATTAAGGGAGCCAAGTACAGGCTCACAAGGATTGTCTGTCAACACCAGCCAATCAGGAGAAAGCGTGCAAGCGATTGGCAGAACAGCTCAGCCTATCAGAGAGCAGCACAGCAGAGACACTATAAAAAGAGACCATCCCAGTCGGTCTCAGTCTGATCCTGCGATCTGAAGATGACAAGGACTGCTGAAACGTTGTCTAAGAAATACTACAAGACGTGACTCATCCCAAAAACCCAAGAAATTGACAACAATGGCCGCAAAAGCCTGCAATCTATGTTGATAAAATTAAAACATAGGTTCCCATTTTGGACCAACAGCGAGGCAGCGGTACGTCCGTTGTGTCCAGCCACATGATGGGGAAAGTACTGATCTTAGAGGGATAATTCTTGGTAGATGGATGTATGACGTTAATGCTCATGAGCAACACGACGTTTGTTCAAGAATTTCCGAAGCTAGAGACTAGTGTACATGTTTTTCGGGCCAAAATGACTACCAGCTCGTACTTATGAACTACAGTCATCATCCACATGTAGGATTAACCGTGCAGGTTTTCTTGCAGGGAGCATCATCCACACGAATATCTTGACCAGCCATTTCACCCAGTACGAACTGACGAAAAGCACACTTGCCGATTGTTCAAGCCCATCAGATTACATCAGGCCGCTGTTGTAGAGTGGTATCTCATTCCTCAAGAGATTATGGACAGTTTAACTTGCAGCATGACACGACTTATCTGCAACCTTGTCATAACACGGGAAGTTCACACTCGGTACTAGTCAATTAACAAGACAGTTTCTTATGCGCTAATTGCATACCAAAGAACACGGATCGAATTTCGGGTACTGCGAACCATTTTTAGCCGCGAAGTGCACTATTAGTCAAATACATTAGTCTAAAACCATTTATGGGTAAACAACTATTACTTTCGATAATCCTTCACTGAACATACACGAGGAAGAATTGTTGTTTGCAGTGTATAGTTTCCTATGTGTGTCATTAAATTCGAGCACTGTAAACATTATACCATTCATATACTTCTCTTCTATCAATAAATATATATTTCTGTCTTTTAGTTAATTTAAAATGTGGCGTTAAGGAAATTAAAAGAAAAGATAACACATGAATCGTATCAGAATACGTGTTCGACATCATCCAAGTGTCTGTTCTTCCATCTTCCCGTCCCTGGACCTTTTATAAGGAATACTGTTATTTCCGTAACGTAGCATGACTGCGCGATTTTCCGCGCTCAATCTCGGACTCACTCAATACGGAAAAAGGGACCGCATCTAGAACATCCGCCCTCCCACACACCTCTCCCTTTTTTCTCTTCTCGGCACGCCCTGTCTCACCGCTGATCCCTCGGTGCAAATTGTTTTCTCCGTCCTCGGGATCACAAGACCCGCCTCCCCTCTCGCACAGTTTCCATCCCTCGCTACACCCACCCCATCTTTCTCGTCATCCATCCGTCCAAACAAAACGTTTGCGTCGATGACATTCCCCGAGACACGCACTCCTCGCGGCCACACGCACACAATAGCTGTCATACCAACCCCTCTCCCTCTTCTTCCCCACCTTCCGCTCTTCCTGCCTCACCCACTCTCTCGCAGGTTCGTCGAGGAAGGGGGCAGAGAGGGGATGAAAGGGTGCTCACGACAGACACCCCCTGGCACCAGCAGGCACGGAGCATAGACGGCGTACTCGCACGACGCTCCAACATTTGCGCCCGCGGCTCCACGAGTAATGCCGCTCCGAAACGCAAGCTTCTCTAAATATTTCCTGTACCTATGCCGTCCACTCTGCGTGTCTTGGCACGTCACGGAGCAAGCTTAAAGCAGCAGGAGTTACGCCCAACAAATATATGAAGGGAAAAAAATATCCGCAGTATTAATACTTACACTATTAACATTTTACGATTTATGTATTGCATCTTCTTTGTTGCGTAAGTATTAAAATGTAATTACAGGTGTTAATGGTTTAGTGCCCATTTCAATAAATTATAAACAACTGATATAAATAACTTGAATCGTTTTTAGGTAGATTTTTCTAACCCAGCGGACCATTTCGCCAACTTTTAAAAAAGTCTGTTAAGTCTAGTTTATACCAATGATAACATTGCTAATAACACGTGTTTTCAACAAAGTTATTAACAAAATTATTAACAATGTTGTAAAAATGCTTGAAAATTGTTTACAACATCATGTTATCAACATTGTGGCTAACATTACGTTATTAACTTTGTTAACATTTGTAACAAATGTTGTAAACATTTGTTACCAATATTTTGTTGAAAACATTTGTTAGCAGCAAAGCTTATGAATTTTTGAAATATGTTAATAACTTTGTCACCAACACTGTTGATAACATTATTTTCCCGACCAATTTTAGTTCGGTTCAGAACAAAGGATGTTGGTAACAAATGTTACTAGCAATGTTGTCAGCAATGTTGTAGGCATTTTTGTCACCAACATTGCTATTAACTTCCGTTCATAATTCTTACAACTTTTTTGGTAATATTGGTGTCTTTTCAGCAATGTTAATAACATATTTCCTATCAACATTGCTATAAAATAGTGTACCATAGCTTAGAATTTGCTGATAATGTTTTTGTAACAAACATTTCTTTCTTTAGTTAAGTGTCGCATGGTTACACAACCAACAAAAGTAGATTTAGTTTTCCCTGCAATTCGTTCACTCAAGGATGCCTGATACTATTCTCAAGCCATGTCTGCTTCACACGTGTACTCGAGTCAATTAGTATTTAAAAAACTAGAATAAAAAACAGTAACTTCGAGTTGGGTACCAAAATCATTAGTCATAGGGAAATCTGGGAAAATGTTTTGTTAGACGCCCTCCACATAAGATGCGCTTAATTTTGTTATTTTATACTGCCTCGCCAAGCTAATAAACTAGGAGTTATCAAATATAATGCAAACTTTCAGAAGTAAGAAAGGAACATTATCAAAAACGTGAACTCAACGAAACAATTTTACTTGACAACATCCCCACTAAATTTTCTTAAATTAGGTTTGTTTTAAAGTCAACGAACTTTAAATTACTTGTTGTGAAGTGTCTGTTATGTTTTATTGGTGGTTGTTTTATGTGTGCGCGTAATCTAGCCTCTACATTTTTTTTGTGTCTAATAATATTAATATTACAGGATGTTCTTTACAGTGACAAAGAAAAACTTCACAGTGTTTTCGATTATATTATTACAAATACTTCGAAAAAATTTATAGATGTAAACTTTTGTGATGCAAATCAAAACATCTAGAACTCATCGTATGAAATTAAATTGCAAAGTCATGGCTACGTATATGAAATAACGATAATTACTTAAAGTGTTTTTGTCATATAAAATAAATCTTACCAAATGTTCTTTGTAAAAGAAAACAAATGGTTCACAGTGTTTTCGATTATATTATTATCATTATCAAAGTATGAATATTTCGAAAAAAAATATGGATGTATATTTAATTGGTACAGATCAAAATATCTTTAATTCATCGTATGAAATTAAATTGCAAAATCGTGGCTTCGTATAAGAAATTAAATTTAATACTTAAAAAATGTATGCGTGTAGGAATTGTGTACAAAAGCGACTGGATGCTATCCCGCACAGCAACCGTGTTGTGCGGGAGCCGCATAGCGCAGGCGCGATTGTCAACACTTCGCATTTTTTAAACAGAAAAACGGAATACATTTACACATTTATAAAATAAATATTTTCTTGAAAACGTTTCACCAAATATATCTTATACTGTTAAGTGTTACTAAGCTAGAACTGAAATTATAATTAACACAATCAAAATAATTAAGTTCTGATATTTTCCAACGTGGATTTCTCTAAGTAATGTGATTGAGTAACTTACTTACTCAACGGTAATTTCTAATGTTTAGCATAATGATAAATAAAAAAGTCCTAATCCAAAGTACGGTACATTTAGGTGTACGTCCAGTGTTAAAAATGTTTAACTTTGACAGGCACATTCTTTTTAATCGGTAATTAAGAACGAATTGACCTTTCTCATATGTTTCACGTAGCCTAGTTATCGACTTTGTGCAATACAGTTAGAAACTATTACAACAAATTAATATTATTCAAGCAACAAAAATGACCATGGCAAAGGCAGGGTTGAGCCTAATTTCAAACCTTTTATACAATTCAACTTTTATTTTCCCGCCTGACGACTGAAAAAACAATATGTGTGTGTGTTCACCGAATTTTGTTTATTAGCGAATGTATAACAATGTAGAATGTATATTGACCTAAGTGTATTGAGACGATGAAGACTGAGCCTGCGAGTATTAGGCCTATATTCAAGTTGTTACTGAGAACGCCGAAGAAAATACTGCACGTTCCTCTGTTACGAAGCAGTCGCAGTTTGAAGTTGTCTGCGAAATGCAAAAATTCTCGTCGGCGAGGCGGAAAGTTCGCCCTCTCCCCGCGCTCCGCTACCCTCTTTTCAATTACAATGACGAACGCGACCTTCCTCGCATCCCCCCAACCTCTCGGCCCCCTTCATTCGGCAGATCCTTAGCTGCAAGTCGGGCTGGCTGCTGTGTGGATATTGGAGTTCCGGAACAGCCAAATTCCGGGGATTTCACGGAGCCGGGGGTTGGAGGCGAGGCACAGCCGGGAGGCGGGGTTGGGAGGTGGAGACGGGGGTTGGCGGGCGAGGCAGGAACGGGGGTGGCTTGCTCCCGCTCCTCGGGGCTGCGAGCTGCGCCCGAGTTTTGGAATTCCCGGCCACGCACGCACGCACTCACTCACGCACACGCGCGCGCGCGCGGGAGCTGCTCGCTTATCGATTGGCCCGCTGGTTGCGCGCGCGCGCTCTGGCCCAGTACAGTTGCGGCCAAGAGAGCTTCACCTCGCCGCCGTCTGGAGACAGCGCAGTGGCGCCCTGCGGCCTTCTGGCCCGGCGTAGGACCCTTGACCTGTGGGATATCTCTATTTGGTGGCGATGGTTAAAAAAATAACTTAAAAATACCACGTTCAATATTTACAAACAAATATTGTAATATTTAACATATAGTCATTATGCCACTTCTAGAATCATTCTGCTATCTACGCCACTAACTAGCAGCCTGCTTTTGTCGTATGGAACATTAAACTCTGAAAATACTAAAGCAACGCTTCGGAGGTGAATTTACTTTGGCAGATACACTACGCATTCTTTTATGTACATGTGAGGGTAAATAAGCTGGATGTTTACTAGCTGTACTTAAAATATGGACGGGAAAATACCTAAGTGAAAATAATATAACGTCTTACGGCATACCTGTATGTCGTAGAATATAAAGGCTGGAATTCAAATGCGCAACAAACTGGCGGGTACTAGTAGAACAATTAGTATAGTTACCACCCTACTATTGTTGAGAGTAGGGGTGTACAACCATCGTGAATGTTGCGTTGAAGAACATCTGAAGTGACCATAAATCAACTCAACATCTACTATAAACTGAAGGTTGATTACCTCGATTCAATTCAGATGCATCGTGATACGTACGTTAACCACCATCTGATCCCATCAATTGGAAACACTTGAGTCACCTCCGTTATTATACATGTATATCTGTACGCTTGTAGCGACCCATCTTAATGAACAAAGAATCGGAATGATATAATGAACAAAAATGTTCACGTGTACAGTCACGCTCATGTACGCCGATTCTTCAATACAAACACTGCAAACCTGGGAATTATGACAGTTCCAATAGGTAAGCAACCCAATTATAACGTGCACTAGTCATGTTTCCGGGGACCACTGCCGACTATGGTGATGTACAACCCAGCGTACGTACGGTATCATCATGAATCCTTTCGTAGTAGATGTCATCACCACGTTTATCAACACTACCTTCACGGTGGTTGTACGTCTCTACCATATGACATTAGAAGAGTAGTTGCTACACTTACTGTTCTTGATTTAGGTCTGGCTACCTGTTCCCAGGAACATTTCCACAATTTACATTCCATCCTGTATACTACGTGTAATCGTAAAATATGTTGGTCCGCACATGACAACACACAACAAATTATATTAAATCAGTAGATAAGTCAGGCATCGATATTTTACTTACATTTCAAGGTTTGTTTTTTTCTTAGCGAAGTAAAATAACGTTAAAAAATATTAATGAATGTTAATGGTTGAATTCGATTTTTAAAGCAAGTGAATATAGATCACCTTTCTACATCTGTGAGCGTGTGTGAGTGAAGTGAGAGTATATGAGAGAAAGAGAAAGAGAAAATTTTTGTGTGTGTAGGTGGTTCAGGACAAAGTGAGCATTTTTGGAACCCTACTTACTTGTTTCTGTTAAGATAATTTTAAGTATTGTGCCATTTGTTTACACAAGCAATGCAACTCTAGTGTAGCAATCAAAATATCTACATTGTACCGAACTGAAAAGTTAACCGCTGAGGTCCCGTAGAATATTACTTTTTAATGTTTATACTAGACTAGATGGTCTTATCGCGAACCGCCTATATCTGTGTGCGTGTCATTCTTTCCCTTAAACTCCCTAAAAAACGTTTTACCTGTCCACAAAATTTCACGTGACTTTTATGTATTTTGTTCATAACATTATAGTACAAAATTGCGGCCATTTGGACATATTTGTTAACATTACACACACACACACACACACACACATATATATATATATATATATATATATATATATACATATACATATATATATATATGGATCAAATAGATCAAATATGACATGATCCACAATACTGTCCTAATTTTTTGCCAAATTGTGGTCGATTTTGTGTTAATTTTTAGATGTCAAAGTGGCAGACCAATGCCAGAATGCACTGTACAGCCGCACTTAGCATAGCCTAAGTACTTGATGTTCGTCTTTAACGGAAACTGTGTGTTCTACACACTTGCAACAAGAGGACTTTTTTTTGTAATGCATGGCAAGCTCGTCAATTATTCGTCTTCAATACCTTCATATCCAGACAGCGCTAAAGTTTTACTAAATACAAAGGTGGTCACCCCTGTGATTTTCATAATGGTGGAAGGCTTGAACGAGCATTTGCTGTGGGATGACAGAACCCGATAACATAAAACAATGTTCTGAGGGTTGTACTTTTATCTCACATGATTTCCGATTTTTTTCGGAA
>PNEQ01006317.1:17362-115487 GCA_003012365.1 Medauroidea extradentata
ATATATATATATATATATATATATATATATATATATATATATATATATATATATATATATATATATATACATATATATATGTATATATATGTGTGTATGTGTGTGTGTAATGTAATTTTTGCCAGAATTACATCAAACTCTATACAGGCTAATCAGTAAGGTGATTTGATGACTTGATTTTCATGTTTATTTATTTACCCCTTGTTCGTTATTTTTAAATGGTTGCTATTTAAACATATTTTACCACACGAGGTATCTGAGAAATCGCTTTACCGAAATGTTATCTAGCACAAAGTGACACTAGACATTTGCGTGTTTTATTCATGCCATGTTCATATTTCCCAAAATAGAATTTAATTTTTTTTTGTCGCATGAGATATCTCAAAAACTATTTTTCATAATTTCATTAAACTCGGTGCACATACAGTTCTTAATAAGAGGACTTGTATGTATTTTGTTCGTGCCGTTTTCTTGCATTACAAATTGCTGCTATACGAACATTTTTAATCAGACGAGATACCTGAACAACTATTTTTTATAACTTTATAACACTAAGTAAACTTATAGTACTTAGAAACATCTCATGACCTTTAGCTATTCTGTACATGGTGGGCTTATATTTTTAAAATGGTGGCCTGTTGAACATCACACAAATATCTAGAAGAACGATTTGTTTTTCATTAGATCATCAAACTCGGTACACACACACACACCTACACACACACACACACACACACATATATATATATATATATATATATATATATATATATATATATATATAACTTAGAAAGGTAGCTTGACTTTCATGTATTTAGTTCAAACTCATGTATAAGAATAGTATTTCGTAAGGTCACTTGAATTATAATTGTTGTACGTGCAGAGATGCTATTTTTAAAATGTTGGCTATTAAGTATTTCTTGATGAAATGAGAAAATTAACCGAATTTTATCAAAATTGGTACCCACATAATGCTTATTTTTAAAGTGACTTGACTTATATGTACTTTGTTCATACCGTGAAAATATTTTCAAAACGACGACCCTTTGAAAAGTTTTTTGATACCACAAGATATCTGAGGAACCAATCTTCAGAATTGTTGCATAACTCAGTACACGCTTTATAGTTAGAAAGGCCACTGTGAATTTTATTAATGTGGCTCTTTATCCTGTGAAATACCTTCATAATGTCGGTTATATGAACATTTGTTGATCATTTGAGGTATTTAAAGGTGTATTTTTTTTTTTTTTTTTCGGATTTCATCAAATTTTGGTACACATATTAAATTCATAGTATTGTTTCCCGACTTTCATCTTCTCTGTTCAAGTCAAAAGTATATTTGTACAATTTTTTTTTCGTTATTTGATACATCGGGAACTATTTGACCAATTAAAATAAAGTTTTTATGTTTTGGTAGTAATGTAAGCATTAAGACTTAGTGTGGGTTAGTATATTGCTGTAGGTCCACTACTTTGTAAGCTAGCATGATATGAATAGCAATGATTGTTTAGAATATTTTGAGAACTACTGAACATTTTGTAACAAAAGTTCGTATTTTAACAATTAAAAATAAAAGTTTTGATTTTATTGGGGTTAATGCTTATGTCCGCCAATTAAAATGATAGCACTTAACGAATATATATGTCGGATTTTGTTATATTTTTTTAGAACTACTTCTGGACATATTGTACACATATTATTTTGTTTTTAAATTTTATCATCCATTCCAAGATATTATTTCAATTGAGTATATTGTTGTATGATCACCATTTTGAAAGATAGCATAACACAAATAGTTAAAGATTTGGTCTATTTTCAGATACTGACAGGCCGACTTTGCAAAATGTTATATTTATACATTTCGCTACCCAAACCTTGATTTTTGAACGGTTTAGGTACGGTACGTATGTCATTTATTTACAAAGATTTTAAGACACGAATAAATATTTTTTTATGTATTTTGGAGAACGACCGAACCGTTTGTGACTAAATATAATAGTTGCACAATTCGCCAACTAACCTTAAATTTAAAGTTATCTTTGTTGTTTTAGGTTCACCATTTTAAGACGACAGCATTGCATGAATAAAGGTTTTACATTTTGTCATATTTAAATTCTGCCTGACTGAATGTTAACACTGTAACGTAATTTGTACCCTCATTGAGGAAAGTAGGCTATGTGCTGGTAACTTCTTGCCAGTTAATGGTATTTTATATTCTCGTTTCTAGAACTGCAGGTTTTTCTAGGCCTGAGTTACTTACGAAGTTACAGTTGTCCTGGAACCTCTTACGAAATATTGTATACTTCATTTTAATCTTTCACTCGTGGAACAATTGAATCAGGCAGAACAGCGTGCGCGAGATGGTAGGTTTCATTCACGAAATTCAGCATACTTGCCCCTTCACAAAATAAATTTACACATTTTAATGAACACGCAAGCGTTATGCATGATAGTATGCATTTGCGTTTATGACTAAATTAATACTACACTTTTGCGGTCATTGTCTAAACGGATTTCTTGGTTTCCGGACTAGAACTAAAACTGTCATGGTGTTGACAAAGTCATGTATGTGTTTTATAATTGTGAGCATGACTATTGAAACTGCGGGCCTTTAGGATAGCGTATTAAATAATACTTGGCTAATGCATCATAGCAGTGGCAAATTAATTTATAAACTACTTGCAGTCCCCCGCGAGCATTATTCATAACTGATAATATTTACTATAATTGAAAAACATCTTTGTACACCAGATTGTTACTTCAGTTATGAAGTGTTAGAATGTCCAGGCTGTTAGTTGAACTAAATCTGTAGAAGTGTAGAAGGATAAGTAGCTACAGCTAAGTTTGTCCCTTCCATTAACAGCGACTTCACCTGGGCCTTATTTATATCACTGCAAAGTTGACGTTGTGGGTTAGTTATAGACTCTTAAATGTAATATGATAAACAAATGAAAAATGTCTGATTTATCCTGTGCACAACCATTGGTGACGGTGTCGTCAATTACATATTTGCAATACATTCACTTGAAGTTTAATGCCATTAGAAAGTTTTGGTGGCAATAGGTTTCGCGGAAACGTATTTGGTGCCCCAACCTTGAGATTAGTGAGATGATATATGTGAGGTGATGTTGTCGAGGAACCTAAGTTGAAAGTGATCTGCATAATCCATTTTACCCCTTTTAAACGACTACATGTAAATTGCACTAATTCGTCCTGCTTTGCAGTTTTTTGTGTCAGAATTGAACGTTTGCACGCAGCTATTGACGGAATTCGAGCCCAAAACCTCCCGGAATGTGGACCTGAGCTACAAACAACTGCGTCACGTAACGTCGAAATAATTCATGAAATTAAATTTGATTTAAAACATGAAATATTCATGTCCTGGGCTGATAGATGTTACAGTAAAGTGCAACTCCGTATAATTTATTTCTCGCTGGTCGTACTTGCTTTTCGGATCGTCTGCCTTGAAAGTTTACAAACACAGAATTATTCTAAATAACGAAATTATCTTATAAAGTAAAAAAAAAAAAACTTACAAATAATTTTTTAAATAATTACGTAAGCATCACTCTGACGCGAACAACACTTCAGTATCTCTACTATTTAGATAGATATCGTGGGCTGATAGAAAATAATGTTATGCTTTTCCACCCTTTTGGGTGTCGATTTTCGAAATATTTTTAATTCACATCTTAGTCATTTGCATAAGTATCAATTTGAAGTGCAGATCACGACGGTAGCCGTTCAGTCGAATCAAAATCGATCATTCGTAAAAAAACACATATGACCACTGCACAGTACAGAGAGTTCGAATTTCGAAAAATCTGAAAACGGTTTTGTGATCATTTCTGTAATCATCTTCCTGAAGCAAAAATTAACTCTGTATCTCGACGGGTTCGATAGATATCAAGGATTTATCTAAAACACATTACAGGTCTTTTCACTTACGAAGAGAGAATTTCTAAAAACCCTTGAATCAAGTTTTAGAATACTTTATTGATGTCTCGTGAACGTGAAAAACATGACAATAGCCCGCTGGGCTCAAGGTGTATGGACGATTAATTGAAAACACATTTCACCACTTATCACCTCTTTTCATCTCCTCAGGTGATGAATTTCGAAAATTCGTTAAATAACTTTTCAGGTATTTGAGTAAGTATCAATCTTAAACAAAAACCACGTCGCTATATAAAAATAAATGGGATTGATATATATCGATTGTGAATCAAAAACACATTTTACCCCCTTTTTTTTACCTCTTTGAAGCCGAATTAGGAAAAATATATTTTAACGGTGTTTAGATATTTACATGAGCATCATTCTAAATCACAGAGCACTTCGATATCTTGATTGGTTAGATAGATATGGAGGAATAATCGAAAACACATTTCACGTTTTATCACCCCCTTAATTAGAGAACTTCGAAACGTCTTGGAGACCTGTCATATATATTTGTATACGTAACCAACTGTACTAAAAATCACGACGATACTCAATTGTGTTTCAGTGATATATACGATTAACAAAAAACACATTTTGCCCTTTTGTACTGTTTGGGGGTCGAATTTCAAAAAAAAATCACTGAATCTACTTTTTTGGATATTTACGTTGGCAACATTTTGAAGTGAATACAAACTCTCTATCCCGAAGGTTTCTATAGATATAGATAGTTATTCGGATACATCTTTAAGGTCTTTTCACCCCCTTAAATGTTGAATTTCGAAAAATCCTGAAATTAGCTAATATGTATTTTTATGTGTGTCCTATTAAAATAAAAATCACGATGATAGGCCGTCGGGTTTGAGCTCTATCGACGTTTCTTCGGAAACACATTTCACCACTTTTCACTCCCTTAGAGGTTGAATTTCGAAAAATCCCTTCTTAGTGCTCGCCTGCGACCTGAGGGGAACCCACACGAAAATTTCACGATTCTAGGTCTAGTGGTTTGGGCTGCAGTTTGATATGTCAGTCAATCAGTGTTTTCTTTTATGTATAGATTAGTCTTTGTTAATGATGATTTTTTGAAGATATAATGTATATAGAAGCAATCATTAATTCATATGATTAGATGTTCAAATTAATAACAATGAAAAATTAGTAAGTAACAGTTAAAAATATCATGATGATTTGATACAAAATCTTGATTGTTAGTTGTTGTGATAATATTTCTGGAAAAAAATATCACGAAGTCCATTATTATACAACGGTCATCTTTTACCTCAATAATATCGCTATAATAGAAAGAAAACTAAGTTAACGTATTCTATGCGTGAGGTACCAGTTTAACTTAGGTTCTAATTAAATTGTTATAACTTGTAGGGCTACCATTTTGAAACCTGTTAATTACGCTTTTTTTTGTTACGGACGCGAAGTAGGACATTTACAAAGTATATTTTCTATTAAAAATAAGTAACAATTTTTTAGAGGACCAGAGAAAAGATATAAACCAGTTTTGATCAATAATACGTCTTGAGTCTTTGTACGTTATAATTTATGCAAAGCCTTATTGACAAAAATATTGTGTGGAATATATCGCAATATAATATTACGGAAGGTATATTTATTCGACGTTGTACATACAAAAGCCAGGAGTGATGATTGCTCGTGTAACATGAGAACTACGAGTTATGAGAACCGAGATATCTACCATCAATTTCAACATTGTGTACAGTAGACTTATTGATATCGATGATAATGTCCAACTAGTATGTTTTAATTGCTACTAGCACAGCGCAATGGTGACAAATTGCCGCTAGTGAATTGTTCGCTAGTTCGTACAGATATTGCCCTAAGATTTATGACCGTCAAGAGAAGTGACTCTTTGTGAGGTCAGGTTTGATATTAGTTGCCGCTTGGAAAACATAGCTCTATGTGCAAAGTGTACAATAATTCAGAGACAGTCTTGTCTCATCTCCCTCGTCCAGGCTGCAGGCATCTCTGTCACAGCCACCGTACTCTATCTTCTGCTCAGCATTCAAGTAGTCCTTGCATAGGCGGCGCAGGCACGGGGAATCGGGGAGGGAGGAGGGAGGTACCCCCTACACCAGCCGAATGTGACCGACGAGAGCCGATGATGAACGTGCGGCGGCCGGAGGAAGCGCATGTCGTATTCAACGCAGGGTTCGCCTGCAAGGCTGTCTGGTATTCATGCCGGGGCGTAGGTTCAGAAGAAGGGCCGTGACAATGCTGGCCTCCGCTGCTGCTTGCACGTGAAAGGAGGGCTCAATAGCGGGTACACGTCCAGCCTCTCTCTCTCTGTGCCTCTCCCTTCTCTATATTCTCCTCCTCTCTCCTTCCCTTCCTCTTTGCTGGATTACTGCCATCAAGCACCTGTTCACTCTGACTAATAATAATACTAGACATCTCACATTCGCTTGCTCCCGCGCGAACAACCCTCGATGCGTCTACATAAATCCTGCAGCATGCTAACATAAGAAACTTCCTCAAAAGCGAAATATAAAGTATCCTTTTCTGTTTAACCTAAAAATATCAAGATCTCATGGTTATAGGTTTTAATTTCAGGTAACATAATTCCATTGGTAAGTTTCGGTTAGTTTTGATATTTGCAAATGAAGCACCAATTTTTTGAGGTTGTTCCAGAAGACTCACACCTCTGTGAGCAATCTTTATTCGCAAAAAAAAAAATAGTCGTGAAAGAGTTAAACAACTGCAGTCGAGAAACAAATTATGTCACGACTCGTTGCTGTTACAGCCAGTTGCCTAGTTTTAAATTTTTAATAAATATTATTGACATTTTCGTTCGTTCAGAGCAAGATTTGCCTAGCACTTTTTTTAAATTGCGTCTAAACATTATCTGAATATTGTATATCAGCACTGTGCACATTAGGAGGTGGAATTTCGAAAATGATGGCAACACTATTCTGTAATCTGGATGAAAAATAGTTTGAAAAAAATAGTCTATGTTGAAGCTGAGGGTGATGGAACCCACGAACTCGGATACGTAACGCAGCCATGTTGACTGGAGAGTCTTTGCTTAGCGCCTAACAGCGAGGTCTTCAGTGCTGGCGAGAATTAATTGCGTATGGAACAGCGGTGGAGTGAGCAGGGGTGCACGGGAGAACCTCGAGAAATCCCGCCGGCCAACGGTAACGAGTTGCCACGTTTTCCCAATGCGAAAATCGGGATCAACATTGCGACCACCAGCACAGGGGCGCCTCAACGTCACACAGAATTGGTGTCTCCCCATTCAACAGCCGAACGAGCAGGAGGAAATTCCTTCTGTGCTTTGTACATCATTCCAGCCACTAATTAAGACACAGATATAGTACAGTAGTGACCATTATTCCATAACTGAGAATCACGTACAGATTCGCTTAAGGGAAGGTGTAGTTACACTCCCTTTTCTCTTACGTCAGTGCTCGTGTAAACAAACACACGGATTAATTGTTCGCAGGCTTTCAAGTTCTCCTACTTTTCCTACTTTTGAGTAGGAGAGTAGGAATGGTCCTACTTTTTGTTAAATGTGTCCTACTTTTCCTACTTTTTACTCCATTTCATGGGCAAAATTATGATTTCTTCAGATACATACTCAGCATATTAATGCAAGTGACGTACTGCCAATTGAAGTGTTGTCTAAGTGAACTTATTCAAGTAAGTTATTTATTTTCAAGTTATCCCCAACGAAGAATAACTGAGGGGCACTTTTCTTGGTGCTCCAGCCCTATGCTGTTGAAGCACCATTATTTGTAAATAGTTTGAAATAATCCTCAATAACTTATTTCATTATTTACAGGACCGATACTTCTGTCCATTATGATGATGAATTGGTCCTGTTTTATAAATGTATTACTTTAGCTTAATATATTTAAAAGTGATTTTTGTATTTTTGTAAATTTGTCCTTGCTTTGGTTCTTCAATGTATGTTGGTACAATATTAAATATGCTGTAGAAAAATTATTTATCGCGTATTTTTTGTTTCAGGTGAATCTTCTTATGTAACTTGCCAGGATGCCTAGTCACAAAACTGTATTTTCAGAAAATTGGTTGAAGGTTAAGAACTCAAATGGTGTTACTTTGGAAGAATGGTGTGAAAAGACTAGTTCAAAATTTGAAACATTTTGCAAGTTTTGCAAAAATCAGTGAGATGTGATAATAGGGAGTTGAGTCAGCTGATAACCCATTCCGAAACAAAACTTCATTTATCTCAAACTAGAGAGTTTTAGCTGAAAACAAAAACCGTTGCAAAAGGTGGTTGTGCAAAGTGGTTCATCTGGTCCGTTATCATTTATTTCATTTGTGGTCACATAAAGACAGTGTAACAAAAGCCGAACTTATCTGGAGTTTAAAGACAGCAGCTTCATTCAGGGAAATGTTTCCGGACAGTTCAATAGCTGGGAAGTTTCAAGTGAGTAAATCAAAAGTGTCTTACATGGTTTCCGAAGCCACTGATCCATACAGTACTTACATTATCTCCTAGTGAATGACTGAAAGGTTTCACGCTCACCATTTTCTCTTTCATATGATTAACTGATAAATAAGCAGAACAAGAAGCAACTAGATATCAAGATACGGCACTGGTCTAAAGAAGACAACAAAGTAAACGTTAACCATTTAGGTACCCATATCATGGGGCAAGCGAAAGCTAAAGACATTGCTGAGTGTATAATAAGGCCAGTGAATGAAAAGGGTTTGATGATCAAAGATTTGGTTACACTGGGGAGTGATGGCCCAAATGTAAATAAAGCCGTTTTTCTGCAATTTGTGAACGTAAGAAAGTTCTAGAATTACCCTCTCTTTTAGATATAGCAACGTGCTCTTTAATAAATAATGTTGCAATAAACTACCTGTGACAATTTTGACAGTGAAGGCCATACCCCATCCAGGTTGAACTCAACTTTTTTGGTATAGTTTGTAATAGCTTTGGGTCTTAGGAATATAGTTGTTATTCTTTTGCAATCTGGGTTTGGAGTTTTCAAAAGTTTGTAAATCTTATGTGCGGTATATCTTAGATATCATTTCAGAAGTTGTGCAAGTTAGAACTATGACTAATATGCTTTAAAGTTTACAATATATTACAGGTTGAAAATACAAAAATTGTTCAGAAGTTGAGTTCAACTTAACCGGCCATTTCGTTGGAGTTAATTAAAATTATTGTAATTCCTTAAAACTATTTAGTACTCACCTTCCTTTTCCATAAAATTATGCCACTTCTACCATTATATTGTTGGAAAAAGGTGTCAGTTTGACAATCCATCACTCCTAATTTTGCCTACTTTTTGACAAAATAGTTCTACTTTTCCTACTTTTTAGGGTTAAAAAGTTGCTGGAAACCCTGCGTTCGTGTCAGTACGCATATGTAAGTAGTTTCCATTTATAAGTGTTATTCAATGCATGCCTATTTCGTATTAAGGAATTACATTTCAATCTAGGAGCCGGAAAATTTCGCGGCTTCAATGACCTTCATGTTAGAATGCACTGTCCTGTGCATACTCAAGCCCCGACTATTGTCCACTAGCTGCTACTCAGTGGGACAACAGACAGTGAACGAACAGACGGGGCTTGAATGTGCATAGGACAATGGATTCTAGCACGTGGGTCATTGAATCGGCGCAATTTTCCGGCCCCTACGCATGACATAACATGCTTTTACTACCGTGTGGATTTTTTCATACGTATCATTTCCCACGCTACTTTTAAAAGCATTAATCCAGTTGTTATCTGTAACCCGCTTATGCGCCGTGAGCAGTGAAAAGTCTGTTCCCTCGGTTATTACATGCGTCCTGCTTTCGTGTTTGAGTCCGGTGACTCGCGCCTGACAGTTTCAATCGAGCAGCATGGCGTGTCGCGATCAAGAATCACTCGCTGGTGTCGTGAATCATGCTCAGGGAAAACCGCTAAAAAGTGGTGAAAAGAGAATCTATCTTAATGTCTTTCATTATCAGCATCAAATATTTCCTGTGAAGGAATTAGCTGCTTTTACAGCTGAGATGACGTTTGTGTGCCCTGCCGGTAATTTCACTGCGTGAAAGGAATTCCAGGAAAAATGAAATGTGTGACATGTAAAAATAAAACGGGAAAACAGCGTGATCTGTTAGTGTGACAGTTTTGGTTCACTCGCTTTTCTTGCGTAACGAAGCTAAACAAAGTGCTTGTTCTTATAAATTCGGATGAGAAAATGCCAGCGACTTGAAACGCAAGTACACGTTGTGATATTCCGCAGTGCACTGTATGATGTCTCTCACAGAATGATTTTAATTTTATTTAAAATAACGTTTTCCTTCACTGTTATTTGAGGATTTAATATTTTTGTGATGTCTGTTTGCCAATACCGTAATTTAACTTCATTTTTAAATTTATTTTCTTTACGCCAAGCCGCACATATATGTGTAATATTTTTAATTTATTGTCTTATTTGTTAGTACTATGAACAGTCTTTGCACAATATTCAGTGAGCACGGACTTTAATCGCTGTGGAAAGAGAGAGAAAGAGAGAGTAGACTATGGAATTCATCGTTACTATAACGAAAAAATGTTAGTAACGTTGTTCTGGTGTGGTATACCGGGTATACGAAATAGCTGCGAAACAGATGTTCTTTCTCTCGTATCCTGTACCTAGATGTGTTAGACTGAAGATTACTGGTAATGTAAGTTTTCTTGTTGCTTAAACGTAGACTTGAGCCACAAGACTTGAAAGTTTTACAAAAGACGTCTTTGAAGCTTGTTTCGAGAACTTAGCAATTATACGTAATTACTCATTAAGTACTGATTTATACCAGAATTATTTGTCATACTGAACTAACAGTACTTAATGCTACTCGGATATATTGGAATAAAAAACAGTGAGACAAATATATACTACTCTATCATGCTCTCCGTTAGCTAAGCTGTGGTCAAAGTAAAGCAAATATTTAGTTTTATTATCACATGAGTAATAAATAAAATTAATTGAGCACTATCTTGTGGCTTAAGTGTAAGTAAAGTAGGCAATTTTTGCAAGTATTTATTGAAATATGTTGTAGATTCAATATAACTGTGAATGGTATTATCAATGTTTACGTACTAGTGCACTTTCTTACTATCGCGACATTAGACCAAGTAAATTATACATGAGACTCAGCTAATTAGGCGTCCGAAATAAAACATAATTTTAAAATTGTAACTTTAGCAGTAATAATTGTTTCATATGCAATGTTTTTTTTTTGCGAATTATGTTAAATGAAGCAAAGGTAAATTTAATATTGACAGTATTTGAGAAGTATCATAACAATTATTTTCTGTTCTAGCTCATTAAAATGCAAGTGGCATAAGAGGGAGTTGTCACAGCGTATAAGTTATATAATGTGTGAGGGCATTGTGTTAGGTTTATTGTAGTTAAATTAGGTTAGCTTCTATCCAGCCATCAACATAGTTCTGACAGCGAACAATCGTTAGTTTTCGCCGCGGAATAATATTGATCCCGTTTGTTTTCATTGGTCCGAAGTAAGAGCAAAAATATTATATATCCAAACATATTTTTAAAAAAAATAGAAGAACTAAGCCAGCCTCCTCCATTACTCATGTTTAGCCTCCGATACTGTTCTGCTGGAGCACTATTGAATGGACATAACAGCTAGCCCTCCCAGTAAAATGTTAGTATAAAATGATCATGTTGCATTTTAGTGACATAAAATACTTACATAGCTTGTTTATTGCCTTGAATTGACGTTTGTAGTAAAATTATAAGGTACCAGCAACAAGTTGAATGTCAGCCATTTAAACTGACCAGTTACTGCTTTAACGGCACAAGTGCTTCAAGTGTATAGACAACATTTCTTAACTTGAAAAGACTACTTGTTATCGTGCACAAAACATCACACACGAATTTAACCAGCAAATTTTATTGGATGAAGACTTCCTATAAATATAACGGATGTTAATGAATGACGTTCAAAACGTCATGTAGCGAGATAACCGACACTGAGACAAGAAATTTGGCGTAAGATACTTAGGGATCGCAATAGACGGGAAACGCCTTAAAATTGGTGACCAAACGTTGAACATATGGTATCACAGATGCCTCACATTGCTGCATTTGTGACTGTCAGGCGTAGCGTTCGTGTTGCATCAAACCATTTAATTGTGTCCACTTACACGTGTACCACGTGGCCCACGTGTGCTGCTTACGAGCACAGTTTACTGGGTTCCAATCTTGTGTCTTCTACAGAGTGTTTGTGTACGTTTCCTGTGCATCAGCGAAGTGTTAGTTGACACTAACGCGACCCCAAGTGTTTTATATCAAATTTTTTGTCTCGGTGATGGCTATCTCGCTAGAGGATGTTTTAAACGTCATTCATGAATATCCTGTGCATGTATATATATATATATATATATATATATATATATATATATATATATACACACACACACACACATGCACACACACCAACATACATATTTACACACACAAACGTATGTGTGTGTGCCTTTTTAAAGCATTCGTAATTTTAAAAGCCTAATAACAGTTAGTGTGTGCCTGTTAATTACGCCTGACTCTTCGAAACCTTAAATTTTGATACATAGAATCAGTAATCCAACGGCTTTGAGTTACTAATAAAGTTTCGTAAACGCCACACCGAAGTAAGTCAAGGAAATTCGGAACAACACTATAATATCATATATAGGTCATACCGAAATCAGTCAACTATAAACGTAATTTAAAAATAACTCGCATTAGTCGCATGTAATTAATAAGCCTACGAAAATGAGTTGACTCCAAACCTAATTTTAATGGCATCTTAATTGTTATTCATAGCTATCATTACTCATTTCCGTAGCCAACAGTGCAATGTGATGATGTTCACAACCACTACGACGAATCTCACGTACGAAGCTCATCCAACATTCTTCAGTTTGAACATTACAAACAATTTTAAAACAACAACCAGCATGAAACTTTTCATATCCTGTTACCTCCGCTCACAACATACATGCGCACAGATATTCATACAGGGCTAAGTGAACAGCTACAAAACGAAGTCCATTAACATGATTCGTTTGTATAACACAAATTAAATTAGTTTCTAAGAGCCAATGAAATAAATAGTTACGCCGACGCTGGGCGTTCGCAAGTTACCAAGCCTTAACTGCATGCAATTTTCGAAATATGAAACGATAGAGTTCATGAAAACTACATACCAATATAAACTCTATAATCGTATCCAGGCATCTCGTATCAAAGCAGGACAGACAGCCTCTGAAATCACGGAATCTCGGTGCAGCCGAATACAGATTTTCATTGATAGAACTTGAAATTATTATTGTTCCTGTCCATAAATAACGACTGTTCTTTGCTTCCCTGATGTAATACTTTTTGGCGATAACTGCTTCAATTTCTTTGGTGTCTTAACTACAGATTCCTTTGGACATGCGGGCTAGAACATAGGCAACTCTACCACTGGCGAACTTTGAAACGCGTCATCTGACAGCAGAAGCACTGAGTATAAATATATACGAAGCCGTGGAAGAATGCCATTGTGGAAAAGGGGAGGGAGGAATGGGGTTCTCGGGAGATCAGTCGGCCGCGATAACTTTTACGGCACGTTATTGACGTTCGATAAGCTTTGGACGAAGTCGGCTGGCGATCTGACCGCCATCAGGAAGATTGAAATCTCTTGCTGCTGGAAATGGACCAAGTATCCTCTAACACTGAACATTTTTTTAAACGTGAGACATTTTTTTTGTTTAGTCGGCTACTTGAAGCAATTTGAGTTCTCTCTCGTTTATGTTCACGAACAAATGTACGTTTCTTAACGATTTACGTGAAAATTTTACCAATTGCACTTGAAGAACCCGTATTACTAAAAAACCATTTACACCTACAGACACGCGTAAAACTTCAAATATTAAATAATTGCACAAAATTACTAGTGTTAAATTCATCGTACAGAGTATTTAAAAATAATTTTCACGTTAAATATAACTAACCGATGCCCTATGCGCTTGTATAAATAATTTACATTTTATAACCTTTACTTTAACTTTGTCGTGCAACTTGAAAAATCTCTCATCAACATTACCTGTTATTAGAAATCATGCTAAGGTTTTTCCACTTGTTGAACAGTATTCTGTAAAGATAAAGCTTTAAATAATTGATGCACGTTAAATTGTTTTTTTAATTGTGATACAGTACACTATTAATGTATCAACACATTTTAAGTTGCATTACATGTACTTTAATTTAAAATTATTTTTAAATCAAACCCTCTAGCAATTTCAAAAAGGTTAGTGTTTAAATGAATGTGGTACTTTCTCATGATATTAAAGGAGACAAAGTTAATAATGTCTTAAAGTATAAAGAATAAATTTTTAAATGATTTTCCAGTCACTACTGCTGACTGACTGACTGACTGACTGACTGACACGTTAAACTGAACCCCATACCGCTGGACCTATAAAAAGTAAAATTTTGTGTGTGGGTTCCCTTTAGGTCGTAGGCAAACATAAAAGGAATTTTTCAAAATTGTATTTTCAAAGAAACGTCAATAAGAGCTCGAACTCGACGGCCTATTGTAATTATTACTTCAATGGATGAATCAAATAAATGCATGGGCGAAAAGACCTAAATATGTTTTCAATTATTTATCGATATCTATCGGACCCTTCGGGATAAAGAGTTGCTTTTTGCTTCAAAATAGTGCATATGTAGATACGCAAACAGTTGTTTTAGGATTTTTCGTTATTCAACTCCTAAATATTAAAAAGGTGGAAAATGTGTTTTTATTAATCGTCTGTACAACTTGAACCCAATGGGCTACCTTCGTGATTTTAACTTAAATTAGATTCGTATACAAGTATATAACGTTGGACTTAAAAACGTTTAGAAATTATTTAATTAATGAGGTGGGTAAAACGTGAAATGTGTTTTCTATTATTCTTCCATAGCTATAGAACCAGTCAAAATATAGAAGTGCTGTCTGCTTCAGAATGATGTTTACGTAAGACCCAGAAATACTCTTTCAGGATATTTTTCAAAATCTACTCCAAACGATATAAACAAAGGGTAAAATACGTTTTCGATTCACACACACATATATATATATATATATATATATATATATATATATATATATATATATATATATATATATATATACCATTGAATGTTTAGATATCGACGCGGTTTTGCCTAAGATAAAATATGTCCTACTTGTGTACCTGAAATGTAGTTCATTGATTTTTCGAAATTTGACACTTAAGGGAGTGGAAAGTGATGATAAAGGGTGAAAGGTGTTTTCAATTAATAATCAGTGTATCGTGAATCAAACGTGCTATCGTCACCGTTTCCTCTGAAATGTCACACTCATACAATAGCCTTAATTGTCTATAAAGTTTTTTTTTTATTCGAGAAATAGAGTTGCTTTCGTTTTATGATGTCGAATACACAAATGCCCGTAAACAGTTTTCAGAATTTTTCTAAATCCGATCTCTTAGTGCTGTGAAGTAGTGAAAATGGTTTTAAAATGAAGCGTCAATTACGCTTTGACTCAATGGGTTGTCGTCGTGATTTTAACCTTAATTAGATACTTATACAAATGTTAAACTTGTGATAGTAAGATTTTGCGAACTTTGATCACTAAATTGGTGAAAAAGAGTACAATGTTTTTTCATTTACCCCTTAAATCTACCTAACCAGTATAGTTTTTGCTTCTGAATGTAGCTTACGTAAACACGAAAAATGATTATCTCAGATTTTATACTGAGAAAATTACTCGTAAATACCGGGAGGGGTTGGGGAAGAAACGCAGTCATTGTAAACATTTCAAAGCAGCCGATCCGAAAAAGCAAGTACAGCCACAGAGAAGAAATTTATATTGAAGTTAACATTCTGCAATTATATCTTTACATATGGGTACATAACCTCTATGTTGCCAGTGACTGATTTATTTATTTTTAATTAACTTCAGACGGTACGTGTTGAGGGCTAAAGATAAATGAAGCGCTATTACAAGCGATAGTATAAATGGGAACGCACTTAAAGTATTATGTTGCTGTAATTTAAATCTCTTAATTAATACCAATATGAGAAAAAAAATAAGAACTAGCGATAAAGTCAAGGAAAAAATTAACACGAAGATTCTAGATTTTTTTTTAAGCTGAGGGAATCTTGAAGGAAATGAAATACGATTTCTCTGCAGTGTTTGTAACAGCCAGTTCTTAATACAACTCTGGACGCTATCCAGTTCGCTTAGTAACACAAACGAAATAAAAAGTTATTATTTTTCTTATTCTCTGTTGTGCGTTCAGGGTATATAGGTACATAGCTGCAAGGATGACACTGCCAAGCTCGTCATTGCATCGTGGTATTTTATACGCTATCACGAAAAGGTTGGTAAGAGGGTTTTACGGCCATTTAACAACGTCTTAAGAGCCGATGAGAGTGAAATGAGGACCTCTCATACCGTAAACCGACACCTAACATCACGCAAAGGGCACTTTTTACGTGCAATCGTGACCGTTTACTTGTGATTCTGTCTTATAACGGAATAATGATTTAGAATTTAAAATTTTCGACATCTTAGTTAAAAGTTTAACAATGTATCTACCGAAACGTTCATTGCAAAATATTGTTTTATTAAAGTAACGTGCGGGGAGCGATAATCTGAAAGACACAATGACATTTTCTCCGTTAAATTGTTATTTTTGCCAGCAAAATCCCTGTAGACATCGTGTGTATGTTATTATTTGTTATAGGTACCAGGCTTGAACTTGAAAAAGTCTTTTAAGATGCAATACCTAGAAAAATAACATCTTCCTATATTTCTCTGTGATTCTATTCACGTATTTGTTTATCATAGAGACAACTACAATAGTTTTATCTTTTCTTAATTTCTCTTGTAACTGAAAAGAAATTATATTTTTCTTTGAAGTTTCAAGAAAATGAGAAAGTAATTATATGTTTAATAAAGAATAACGCTCTACAGTATGAATAACAATAATAATTCCAAACAAACGGAAAACTAAACTTTTGCAAATAATTTTTAACTATTGTTCCCTAGATATCTTTCTGCGTTTGGTATTTAATTATTTTGCTGTAGTTTGATGCATTTGATATGACTGAGCTTTATTTGGTAGGTAAAATTTAATGTTTGGAAGAATATATAAGTTGTTCTTTCGTAACTGTTTCCATTATTAAGACTGCGTTCAGAGTTGATTAAAGAACAATAGCAATGCCTACATGAAACAAATAGTGGTGACACAACTGTCTTATGAATAGTAGTTATCTTTTCTTTTTTTTTTTAATGGTGTATCGAATGGAAGGTTACTTGCCGTGTTATGTTACGGGTTTAATGTATACACAAATGCATATAAGGTGTTGCAATACACACATAATACGATTAATGGATTAATTACTGCGTGAAAAAATCTCGAAAAGCCTCACCTTGTTGAAATCAGGCATTTGATATTCCAACCAACCCTGTACAATTGTATCAACCGTAACACCGGCAAGCGATTCCTCACGAAAAAATAACTGAAACGATGTTATGCACTTTTCGCCTATGAACTTAATATTAAAATGTTAAAATTAAAATATTAAGTGTGCTTTGAACATAAACCGTATGACCTAGACAGTTGCAACAAGAGGACCTTTTTTGCTACACAGGTCTCATTACTCAACAAACCATCTTCGAATGTTCGAAAATCCTGATGGTAAAATAGTTGTACGCAATTACAGGACAGCCGCCCTTACAATTTTCATAACGTTCAAAGGTATCACGTAGCATTTGCTGTTGGTTTGAAAATCCCAGTAGCGAAAAGCAATGCTGAAAATATTGTTTTCTTTTGTCATTAAGGTTACAAAATTTTGGGAAATTGCGATTATAAATTTTAAAAGTCAGAGCCTCATAACTCCCGTAGTATTAAGTTTAGGCGAAAAGTGCAAAACATAGTTTCTTCTTATTTTTTCATAAAGAATCACTTTCCAGAGTTTGTCGGTATTGTTCAAAATCAGCTTGTATATAACCAATAATTCTATATGCCCGTTCGATCGTTATTATTCGAAACTTGCAGTTGTTTATGAACAGTAGATATAATTAGGAAACAATGGAAACAAACGAGAATACATTTGGTTTTGTAATTTTATAAAAAATAGTGCTTTAAAAGCGTAAACATGTCACATGTTAACTAAAAATCCATATCCCACAAGGTATTATCATTCGGTAGTTAGCTTAATCGCTTGTATATATTTCAGTCCTGTTTTGAATTCTACTGCAAGGAGTTAAACAATACATTGTACAGCAGTACCTTGTGTTTCGTTTGTTTCTGTCCAAATGGTGTTCGGTGACATTTTGTTTTAAAGCAGGTAAATATTAATGAGTTTTAGAAAAAATTGGTTGATTTTTACACATGATATAAAGAAAATCTAAAAGTGCTGAGCCCCCATTAAAGAAAAAGACTGACTCAAATTAACAATCGTTGCTGCCACGTAAACTCTACTTTTGTTGCACCGAGTACTTCATTTTACTTTTTTTTTACGTTTACCAACTGCAAAAATGTGGATGCAAAACTACCCTTAAAATTATATACATTTTTAATGTAACGTTTACAGAAGCCTTTCATTACCGATCGATATTTATCTGTCCCTGACAGTCAAGCATAAGTGAAATTAGTGTTAGCACTTTGTAAACCATCAATTTTATATTACTACCCAACGTTACTTATTAATAAAATCACAAATAAACGTTATTATCAAATTCGTTGGCTTAAATTCATTGAAAACCTACACAGACACTATAGACATTAAGAACTTCTGATGTGTAAATAATAATTAAAAAGAACTACTTGCTTTTACATTAAAATTTATTTATTTCATGAGAGGCCTTATAGTAGTTTTCGAAATAATTAACCATTAACTCTAAGAATAAGAGCTGAAATTTTTTGCCTTTTTCACTGAGTTTTGCTCCTGATTTAACAATTTAAAGGGACTTCTAGAAGTAGTATATTGCAAAAATGTTTATTCATTGTAGTTAACATTTTCTTAAAGTTTTTAGGAAGCTCTTATCTCAATAAAACAGTATGTGCTGTACACACACATACACACATTTTCTGTTTTTTTTCCCTCAGAGAGAAAAAAATCTTTTCTGAAAAAAATTGTAGGAACAATTTATTTTGTTCAAATTGGACAAAAAATCACGTTTGGATACATGTAATATTAAAACTGTTATTACAAACACTTCTTTGTACACAACAACATAAAACGCCTTCTGTGGCATACATTCGCGTTTCATACAGTTTGCATTGCTGACAAGAATAATCCAGATACTGCTGCACCATCAACCAAACCGTTTTGCAATCCTTACTTTAACATAACTATTTTTTCTACATACATACTATTTGTCTCAGTGCGGGATATAATCAAACGCACTAAATATAGGCAAGTAAAAGGGAGATAAAAACGTTCACTCCAAATTTCACAGCTCTTAACCAAATAATAACATACCTACTTTACTTTATTTACTTGTGATTCCATTACATTTTTAATGCAGTCATAATAATATACAGGTACCAAGCGAGAGATGTTCAGGACCAATAAGTAATAAATAAATGCGAGGTTTAAATTACCAGACTGTCTAACAAAACAAATTACGACGCCAGTGTTTGGGGTCCGCTCATGTGTACCGAGCCAAAAAAAAATTGCAAAACAAATCGCAATTAAACTGCCGTCGGACGTAGATATAGCATGGGGCTCCGGTGATCCAGGATCAATGCGTCGGGGGATCTAGGGGGCTGGGGGTTCGATATGTTCACGTTGGGGGCTGCGAGAGGAAGGGGTTGGCTCGTGAGCAGCCCACCCCCTCCCACCAGACCCCTGAATATAACCAAAACCCGGGAACGGGGGCTCCCCCACAGCCCGCGGTTTCCCGCGCACCGAATCGCAAATCATCTCGTTTCATTTCGCATTCACGTGCATGAGAACTCCTATCTCTCTCTCTCTACGTCCCGTTCTCTGCCTGTCTCTCTCCAGCTCTCCGGTGCTCGATGACTCTCTCCCTTTCTCTCGTTATGTGGCCGCCCGAGGCGTCTCGCCCTTCACGCACAACCATTTTCCCAGCCCCCTTTCTCCCACCCTCACATCTATCCACCCTTTTCCGAACACTCTCCCCTCCCCCTACACACACCCTCTTCGTCTGCCAGCGACATCTGTAAATTGGGCCGGTTCGGGTTTCCAATGAAACGTACACCTCCTCCCCCTCCCCTAGGCACTTCTCCGAGCCGACGCACCGTCTTGCCAAGCCGGACTGATTATGAGTTGTGTGTAGGCATCGCGAATTCATGGTCCCCGCCAGGCAAATGTTCTGAAGTGAAGCCCCCTCCCCGCGTACCCACCTAGGAGCTTGTTCGCTTCCAGCGAGGGTGGGTTGGTAGGGAGATAGAGGAGGTTAGCAAGTACTATGTCGCCCGATCTGCTCGGCGGCAGTTGGCACCTGAGCACTCTCATATCCCCACACAGACGTCCCTCTGCTAGACAGCATGCGAGGAAGCCATCACACTGTGCAGGTGTGTCAAATATACGTGGTTGCACCATTAACTATATTAACTCTTGAATTTATGTCGTCTCCAAAAATTTTTCCAGTGGGAATACATGACAAACTGAGCCCTTTTATTATTATTATTACTACTACTATTATTATTAACTTACGCTATGGAGAGCGAATATTGCTGAGTCGTTCAAAACCAATAATAAAGCAAAGTAAATCAACACTGAAACAAAATTTGAAGCCAATACAGTTTACGTTTTAAAAAAGCTAAAGTATTTTTGGGAAAATACTGTTAATAATCACTGAAAAATGCTTTGTATGGCCTTCACAAAACACTTTGTCACTGCTGACCTCTTGAAATTTTTTGTGGTAACCTCAATTTTTTTTTTCTGTCCTCAGTAAATTTTTTTTAGCTACTTAAAAAATGGTACGGTCCATACTGACAAAAAATTGTGTGGCCACCACAAAACGTTTCATTTCTGTAATGATAATGTGATATTTATAGTATTGATTTGTTATTTTCTGGGAATGAATGAAGATATTTTGATCAGGGCTTAATAGCACGGTCTTGGGAGCTGGTGCGATTTAAAAGAGAGTGTAGCATGGGTGGGTAATACGGGAGTACACAGAGAAAACCCGCCCGCTAACTACAACGTTCACCTCGCTTCCACACTTAAGTTAATCTAGAGCGACCCTATCCTAAACTGGTCCTGGATCACCCTCGTGAAGGACGAGTGGTCTGACTGCTTCATCACCGAAGCCATCTATTTGCTGGTATTTAAACCCTAGCCACAAAACACAACATGTATGGAATCGTTTAAATACAGTACATGTTATTAGTTATCATCGTAATGCAAACAAATATGTATTTTTATGCATGTTAGTTTCCATCTAAATATGTGCTCGTACGTTCAAACTAGATGTAGACACGGGGATTCAATAAGGCTATACCATCTGTCGCCTCTTAAACCAAACCTGAGCTATCATCTCCGTAAGGAAATATTTGCTACACTTCCAGAATAATGCATCTAAAACGCCTTGCGTTCTATGTTCTCAAAATAATTCTTACGTAAATCATTTTTGTATAGTTGAAAAAATAGGTAAAATATAGTAAACAATTATTCTGTTTTTCGTTTTGCCAGAACATTTTGCAGTCATATAGACGGATATTACTGACCGGAAGTTATTAAGAATGATTTTATCGTATCATATATTGATTCTATTTTCTTGTAAATAGGAAGCATATTTATGCGGGAAGGACTTCTCCCGGAGTACCAGATTAATAGTCACTAAAAATATGCAATTATTTCATTCTTATGCAACAATAGCGTTTGCTGTGTTGTAAGAAATTGTATACATGTACACAGTTTGAAGTAGAGTTTCATTTAATGTTTATACTGTACAATCTGATAGCAAAAAATATATTTGTTGTCTTTTATTTGCAATACTTAACTAATAAATTAAAATTAAAATTTTGTGAAGTTTATGTTATAATACATGGTCAGTTATGATAAAATTAATGAACACAGTAGGGTACCTAAATAACACGAATAATGTAAAGACTTTTCTGTATCGAAAAACTCGTTTAAATTGGAATTGTAACGTATACTGACCAACTCTTATGTATTACATTAATAGTAATTTCCCACAAATTAAATATTTTTCTGTCCCATAGTTTTCGTACAAGCACATGCCAAGTAACGATTTTAATATTATTGCTACTTACCCAAAGTAGGAACTATCCAAACGATACGAAAGAAATAATTTCACGTGAACGTAAATGTATGAAACTACAGAATTACACGTTTGTAATTTCACGTAAAAATTGTTTGTATTAAATAAATTCTTGAACGTGCCTAAATGTGTACATATGTTTGCGTATCTGTTTATTTTAAAAATAATTGTTTACGTGAAATATCAAATCAAAGATTTCGTTCTGTAGCTCAGTAAATTTACTTTCACTCGTATTTCATTCGTATCCTGGGAATTTTTTTTTTTTTTTTTGTGAGTAACGAAAATTGTCAAATCGATACTTTTGCATGCGCTTGTACGAAAAACATGTTATTTGTGGGAAGTTACTGTTAATGTAATGTGTAAGAGTTGGTCAGTGATTGTTACAATTATATAATTACAAATTTTTCGGTGCAGAGTGCTCTTAACATTTTGACTCCAAAACAATTTTTTACAAATCTGGAAGCAGTAATGGCGACCGAAACAAAAGTAGCTGTAAAACGAAAACTCCGGTGAACAATATAAAAACTGCACTTATTCTAAGAGACTATATTTGAATCCATTGAGAATTATTTGCGACACTGCGAATCATGCAACTTGTAGCAAGAGGTAAGATTGTGATCTTCTTTGTAACAATTTTCAATTGAAATTGGAATCAACAGATAATGGATAAAAGTTGAATTCGACAGATAATGTATAAATTCATATCAGCTATAATTTTCTTATTGGTAAAGCTCTCGTTCACTCTCTGTCTCTGAGAGAGAAGAAGTCTCCAATTCGCCGTCATATGTCTGGTGATGTGGAAAGTCCGCGAGTTACATGGTTCAAGGTACGGACTCAAGAGTTTTATAAACTTGAACCTTCTTTTTCACCCAACACAATGTCACGTATGTTATACACACCACTTGCGACTCTTATTGCTGTTCCACTATACACATTATTGCCACTAAATTGATTAAACTGTAGGCTTATTCCAACCGATAGTTTTAACACGCGGTAACTGATACATTTTAAGTTAAACGGATGTAGAGCAAAGACCACGAAATACGCATTAAATTAACAATAAATGTCTTTGTTGTGTATTGAAATAGTAAAACATTGAATCTAACGGCAAATCCGTAATTTCCCTAGAAGGAAACTCACTGTTAAGCATTCCATATAATGAATTTAAATAAATGTAATTGTAAATAAATAAACCTTAGAAAAATGAATCTACTACTAAGTGTGGAATTTAGCGCAATGTTGTGATAGGTCTTACAATAGGAATTTGGTGTGGAGTTTTGTTTTGGAGGAAAAACAGCTGCTAAGTACAAGTGAATCTGAGCGACTTTTGTACAAAAATGGCACAGTAATCTTTTTGAATGTCAGTAAATATTTTCTTCTGGCTTACAGAGATTTCTGTCGATTCATAAAAGGATTATACATTCTAGATATCACCAAACTAGGTACTGAAACTATGTGCCATTTCAGATTTGCTTCTTGTCCGGAGAGATCTGAAAAAGTGAATCAGATTTTATATTATTTTGCTGGGTTTTACAGTAAAAATGTAGCAAAGAAAACTTCACGACAGCGATAAGTCACTACTCGAACGAGTCTTCAAAAGGAAATGAATAAAAGTGACACGTCCAATACTGCCATATGCGACTGTTGGCTGCCCTGCGCCCTGATATTGCCAGCAAGCTTCTTGCTTTCCTGCCCAAATCAGAGCTTGTGAGAGAGTAAATATTCGAGGGATCGCCATGGAAAACCCACCACAAAGCTGCTCTTTCTTTTTTCTCCCCCTCTGGTATAATTTGTCCCTTAAATGAGCTGTTAAGTGGCTCAACTGGCAGCACGTGCTCGCGCGCACACAAACACACACATAAATACGCTGATGTCACTTCCTCGCGTCACCGTGACATCTGCATACTGGAGCAGGCGAGTGTCTTGAGACCTCGGTACGATCTCAGCCTGCAGATGTGTTTGCCCCGCGAGGGACAGTGGCTGCCCGATATTTGTGAGGGTTACACTTTCTAACTACCAGCAACTAGGTCATCGGTTACAACTAATTCGCAGAAGTGGATGTCATAAAATGTCTAAGCAGAATTTCGCTGACTTCGTAATCAGATTCGTATTCAGACAATTAGCTTGAACGCTTCCTGCGCGCTGAATCTCAATAGCTGACTGCAGTTAACGAAATTCTTGTCACATACAGTAAATTCCTAATATCAGCTATTGTCTGTTAAATATGAAGAACACATATTCTATCACACCATATGGCAACTATTACGCACTGTAATGAGTGGAAAATTTTGTTCAAACACTTGAACAAATGAATTTCTAACCAAAATGGTATTCCTAGTCTTTTTATTCTTATTATTTTACTGATTCGGATAAGTTTAAGGCCACCTCGGGATCCTAGTGAGAGGAAGGAAACAGATTTACACATTCTATACTGTTCAGTCATCTTTCACAATAGCGTTTTACATACAAAAACAATTTTTGTGTTTTGAAAATACAGAAATATTGCTAATGAAATTACACTGCGGAAAAAAATGTTATGAGTAGGTGTTTTTGTTTTTAAATATGAAAATATTTTCTCACAGTTTTCAAGGTATTGAAAAATCAGAATATCTGCTACATATGTTAATGGTAGCACTATTCTGTATTGTGTATGACTTCCTTAAATTATTTTTTTAAGGCGTAGCAAGTTTGGTTCAGAATAAAGAACTATAGAAACCGGCTGAATAAAATTTAATTTATTAATTTACTTGTTTATTACAAAAATTGTCCACAAATGGCAAATTAAAACTTGACAGTGGTTTTCCTTAAAATAACTTTCTATTTTTAAGTATTTGCACTTAATTTGCACACTGATATTAAATGACAAAATGGTTCTCTAATACAAAACTTATTTCCTAATATAAGTCTCACTATATTTAAAATGCTGCTTTTCAATGTCATTTGTGTATGACAAAACTCACTTCCTAAATATCACTGAAAAAAGAGTATAGTTGTAGGTACCATGCTTGTGTTAAAATAGGGACAGCAAAACAGTTTGGTTGTTGGTACTACTTTGGACAGTTCCTTCAACAATCTGTTTTGTAGAAGAAACAAAGGACCTTGCTGCTTTTACAAACCAGTTGGTAACTTCTACAAAACAGATTGTTGAAGAAACTGTCCAGAGTAATACCAACAACCAAACAGTTTTGCTGTCCTTATTTTAACATGAGTATGGTACCTACAACTATACTCTTTTTTCAGTGTAAAGTCTGACTAAGTTTTAAATGCTACTTTTCAATGTAAGTTGACATTTTCATTAATGTTTTTTTTTTTTTTTTACGTTCTGTTTTAACCTCCTCGTAAATTTTCCGTTGACGAAGAATCACTGTCTATTCCCTCTGCAGTAATATCGCAGTAGTACTTCTATCACTTATCGTCGATACCACGCCTTGGTGGTCTTAATCTTTGTCCCTCTGTCATCTCGTCCCAGCTTAATTTCGCTCAGTCACCTCATCCAGTCGTAGAAACTCCTGTCATTTTCTTACCATTTCCCGCAACCACAGAACAACTGTCCAACTGGGCCCATCCCGTCTCTTATCGTGTGTGGTCCCATCAGTACGGACGGTAATTTACATTCACAAGAGACTGTCAGGATGGTTTCGTATTTCTAACGATGTAACATCTGATCTCTTTGAAGTTCTTTGCACAAACTGCTAGGTAACTAAAAACCTCACATTCCTCGTCCCGCCGGGCAATTTGGGACGAAATAATCACCCAACCTAACGAAGAGACGGGAGGTGTTGGGCATCAGGATGGGGAGATTTGTCACTGATTCGTACTGTTTTGAGACGTCCTCATTACGGTTAGGTTATTTCGTGTCGATTGGGAAATATGTACATAAAGTTAATACGATTAATATCATATTTCTGTAACTCCATAAGGCTTCATGAAGTACAGCAGAGAAGTCGCGTAGGAATGTTTAGCATTACTTATAGTTAGGAACAGGAATTTTTGGTCAAAATATTTGCCCCGCACTTTGTTTCAGTGCCTTCGTGCACATCTGCAACCCTGCTTCGATGTTAGTAGCTGTGTGTGTCTGTGCAAAGTCGTCTTTCATTTGACTGTGCCATTCTGAACAATGTTAACTGCGACAACACATTTGTGATTTGCGTGCATAACCCCAGACGCCGGAAGTTAAAACATAAAATCACTGACCACGAAGCAGACCTGCATGTGCTCACGTAAGACACTTAAACAAAGTGGTGCAAAAATATCTTCGCGAAAACTTCACGTCCCTAATTATAATTTATGGAGTATGGAAAATCCCTGTGCGAGAGGTTTACGGATATTAAAATTATTTCCAAATGAAAATTCGAGTATTTTTTTATATTCTGTTATTATAGACGACTAGATACCATATTAAAGTTATAAGCATTACAGTTTTCCATTTTTGTAAATTTTTTTGGCTTCAAGCCCTAATTTTTCTAAAAAGAGTTTTTAATGTTTTACTAGAAAGTAAAGCATACTACCGCATATGCTGTATAAATAAACGTCCGATGATAAAATATCTGCTCGGCAAAAAAACTCATCGAATTTTGATGAGTAGTTCAGATTTTATTGACGAATGAGTATTCCAGTTGTCCGCTCGACTACGCATCTTTCCGTACCCCTTAACATGCCTGATTTCAGCCAGCCTACACCAGTACCAAAGGTCGCATAGTGGTGGGAGGACATCAGTGGCGAAACGTGGAGTGCCTCAAGTGCATGCACTACTACGTAATGATCAGAGACACGCAAATGTTGTGATATAATTTCACGATAGGCTATAATCCACCGGCCTGTACTTACCAGACGTTATTGGCTCCAGGTTATCGTATCTTCGTGTGCCTACGTTACAGTTTATTGAATATTTTACTACTGACCTTATATCCTTGATAGAGATGTTGGTTAGAGAAGGTGATTTAACGTGTGAAAAGTCCTTTGCTTGCTAGGCTTCAATGTAACGTATTCATTTCCGACGCTTTTATTTCGTTACTGACGAGTCCTTATTTGACTGAGCCAATGATAACTGATGCATAGAGACCTAAAAACTCGCCTTTTTCTTTTAGACGCAAACTACAATTCCAGCAACTATAGGTCTCTATCGCGTACACAATTGGCCGTTGACTTACTCGACACTTCCTGGAAGTAGCTGGGCCAGTAATAAAAATGTAACTGAATACCGGCCCATTTCACTGTGTCAGCCAGCAGCTAATAAACAGCTGCTGTCTGCACGATTTCACATATATTGTTGGAGGCTAGCCTACAGATCAGTGAAACTGCGAATTTTTCCGGTCACTACTGATGTACTATTACTAGAGAAGGTGATTTATCGCGAGAATGTTTTCTGTCAGCGTATTCTGCAAATCAGTATAGCGTACTGCGTCATGTATTGTTGGCCGACGGTTATGTGCCACGGTATATCTGTTTACAGACGAATCACAGACGTTCAATAGTACTGCACCGGAATTATCACTGGCCCAGTCAAAATACTGACTCGCCAGTAACGAAATAAAAGCGTCAGATTGAATACGTTACATTGAAACCTAGCAGATAGTCAACTTTTCCCGCGATAAAACACCTTCTCTAACTATTACTAGAGGTACGTAAATTTCTCAGATACATCCAGGTCAGGTTGAACGCCAATTATCTATACTTCATTGTCATATCTGTGACTTGCTGGCGGCTGTTACGAAACGCGTTTGACTACTGCAAGCCAGTAGTAAATAAGGAAATAATGCTAAGTGCTATCGCTTGGTACCTGCTTGTACGGTTATAAGCCAATAGATAATCGATTGTGGCCAGTGGATGTATAGGACTGACAAGTCTAGGCTGCTGCCAGATGAATCCGCGAAATTGACGTACCTCTTAACTATTACTGTACGTCTGAGATTCGTCTGTAAACAGCTACACCGTGGCACATAACCGTCGACCAACAATATATCACACAGGAAGCTACACTCATTTGCAGAATACGCTGGCAGAAACCATTCTCGCGATAAATCACTTTCTCTAATGTTGGTATATCGCGTAAACGTTGTGTGATTGGGCGATATACAACTGTCTGCAGACCAACGACAGGCATCAAATATACAAAAGTGGTATTCTTATTGGCTCAGTCAAATAGGGTAGCAGCTCTACGTAGAGGGAAAAGCCGGTGAGATATTGATAAGCTAAATGTACGTTGAAACTTAGCAAACAGTTAAATTTTTCCGCGGTAAACCATCATCTCTAGCCATTGATTGAAACAGTTCTTCAGGCGCGCCGCACATAATGCCGGCCAACAGTAGAAATCAGTAGAGCACGCAGTTAACTAGGAGTCCAGTCAGCCTGCTCTCAGACAATAACGTAAAGGAGGCCGCGGTGGCCGAGGGGTCAGATCTCTCGCCTTCTTCGATCCGGGTTCGATTCCCGGCAGGGTCGCACGTGGGAATCGTATCGGACGATGCCGCTGGTCGGCGGGTTTTCTCGGGGATCTCCCGTTTCCCCCTCCCCATCACTCCGGTACTGTTTCATACTCACCTCATGTGGCCCCCATCAGAAGCGCTGAAGACCTCGATGTTAAGCGCTGACTAAAATCTCTCACTCAATAACGTGAACTTGGCAGGTCTCCAGAAACGGCTACACATTGCGAAATATTATACTTATGAGTGCAAGTGCACTTTTCGGGCATTGCATAGAAGTAGCAAGGAACAAATTCTCCATTTATACTCCTCGGTCTCCGCAACACCGCTTCGTGACCTCGAAGACGCATTAATGGCACGTGAACAAAGTGTATAATCTAATCTACTATACACCACTGGAGGACACTACCATGTGTTCTTCAATGTAGAAGTCGTATACATCTACTCATCTGTTCTTGGGAGGAGGGGGTGGTTGGCGAAGTGGCTAGAGCGCCCACCTCCTACCAAGGCGTCCTGGGTTAACCTACAAAATTTTCGCATGTGTAAAACGTGGCGGACGTTGCCGATGACCAACGGGTTTTCTCGTGGAGCTCCCGTTTCCCCGCCTTTAGCATTCAATCGTTCTTCATTGTTTGGTTTCATTTCATTTTTTTCATCGTGACAGCTGCTGTTTTATACACCCTGACAGCTACTGTTTTTTCATCCTGACAGCTACTGTTTTTATCCTGACAGCTACTTATCCTGACAGCTACAGTTTTTTTTTTGTGGTACGAATTTTCGACCAACCTGTTTCATTGCCGTGCGTGCACACCTGCAGCTCTGCTTCACGGTTATTGGCAGCGTGGCATTTTACAGAGGCATCTCTCAGTTGACTGTACGACCAATCCGAGTAAGTTGACTGAGATGTCACACGTCTGTAATCTGTAAGACGATGAGACGTACTAACATCCAATCACTGACCATGAAGCAGGGCGAAGATGTGCACGTCAATAATCAGTGGTGCAGTTATTCTTCAGGGTTCGGCAGATACGTATGGACTGGACATCCAGTCTGAAGTCTTCTCTCGGGGTGTGATGCCCCGACATCGGGTTACCCCCCCCCCCCCAATTCGCTGTTCATCTATTTGCTTGAGCTTGTGGGAAGTAGTTAGCTGCCCTGGCCGACGTGTGTAGTATCTCGTTTACTCAGCGAGGTGCGGCACTAGGAAAGTTGCAGAGTCCTGCCCCGAGGTCCTCGTCGAGACAAGCCGTGGGGGGAAACACGCGCGTGCTTGTGGCACATCCCTAAACGAGCCGCGCCTTTCAGCAGCCCCGCCACCGGAGGCGCTCCGTGAAACCGGAGAAGACCGCGGCGTTTTGTGGAGAGCGGGTTGTTTAGCAATTTAATTATGACATCACGGCCCCATCCGTCACGCGGGCTGTCGGCCGCCGCGGGCTCTCTCTCTCTCGCGCTCTCTCTCTCTCTCTCGCGGCCGTCGCGCGCAGCTGCCGGCACATGCACGTCACCCTCCCCCCCCCCCCCCCGACAACAACTTGTTACGTTCTTAAAACTTAAAAACAACACCTTATTAACAGAACTTGAGGTACCCCAAACAGTCACTGGAATACTTGCCTGCGAGCAAGTGAGGCACGATTTTATGTTAACTAGTCATTTTTTAAATTTATATGTAGGCTTTTTTTAGATAACTAAATGGTAACATGAGCCAACAACGTTTCGGGAAAAAAGATAGTTCAGTATTTAGATTTTACAATGTAAAGAAAATCACTACGTAATTACGAAATACTGGACATCTTTCTGATAGAATCACTAAATTTTCAATTGGAATACTGCCTCAGTTTATACAAATTGCTGTAGTGAAAGTAATAAATTACTACCGTTCAAGTGTTGCTAACTTTAGACAAGTAACGCTGTGTTTGTTTTAGAAATACGAATGTATTACTCTAAACCCAATCATTGCACCAATTTGTGGCTGATTTCCCATTATGCCGACTAGGTCCGGGCCTTGAGTCATGGGCGCACCCAGAGGGGTGGCACTAGGGTCAAGTGTCCCCTCCCCCAAATAAGGCAAATTTTTAAATTTTGTATCAATTTTTATTATGTGTATTAATAATAAGTTATAGTACGTGTGTGTTGAGATGCTATTGCAAGCAAAGTGTGTTCACATGTTTCAGAACCGGTGTAAATGTAAGAGAGATTTTCCAGATCCAACTGTCTGACGTCTGCAGAATTTGTATTTTATTAGTGCTTGTGCCCTCCCCAAGCCAAAATCATGGGTTCGCTCATGCCTTGAGTAGCACCTTTCCATGAGTCGGCATCGGGAAAACATAATCATGTTTATCAAATTTATAAAGTTTTTGTCGGAGACAGATGCATTACTTAGTCACTTTCATCGCAAAATGCGAGTACACGACACATAAACACGAATGCGCTGTCTTGATATTTTTCACTTACACAATAGTCTAGTGCCTAGATAACAAGCTGCATATAGCGCATATTTGAAACACGTTGTTTACATTTTATACCTTTATGTTCACACGGCAACACGTTAGATTAATTTTCTTTCGTATTTTTTCCTTCTCATCCCGACCGTTTCTGACGCAGTTTAAACGCAAGGCTGTTTCGTACCGCTGTTGTGTATGTTCAGTGAAACTATGAATTGTTCCAAGCTTATGAGAGTAAAATAGTTACCTGTAAAAAACGAGTGCAGCTACTATTTGAGTTCTGTGAATTCAGCTACCTGTGAATCATGAGTACAACATAACCAACAATTCTACTTTACTCTTGGTGGATACAAATTAACCATAAAACTTAAAATCAGTCACATAGATTTGGAAAAATATATATAATCTAAATTTATTCTCAATCTATTTTCAAAGATAGTGGACCTACATCAGTAAAGGCAAGTTAAAACAACGTTTGGATAAAAAAAATGCTTAAACTTTAAATTTTCTTACAATCGGTCCAGAAGTTCTTGGAAAAGGTTTGTGTATTCACTGTAATAATGTCGTTACTGAAAAAATTGGGGACGAACACTTATAAACACATCATGAACAAACAACATTATTGTCACGTTTCCTTCCTTTATATTACATTGTACTGGATTTGACAAAATTTTGGAAATTTGTTTCTTAAATTTTTCTTGTGTTAAAAAAGAAAAATCTTCATAGTTTCAAAAACTGTATAAGATGTGGACAATATACATAAAATTCAAGTCACTGTAATCAGCAATAGTGTGTACAGAACTTGATAAAATTTTGAAAAATTATTCCTTTACTTATCTCTTGTGATAAATTATGATTAATGACTGCAATTTTGAAAAAGTAACGACAAAATTAATAAAATACATAATAGTCGGGTTACCTTTCTATGTAGGTCTACCATATGTGGTGATATTCTGAAAATTGTTATTAAGATATATTGTGTGTTAAAAATATTAAAATGGCCGCCATTGTGAAAATATGCACACGGCATGAACAAAATATATGAAAGTCAAGTCACCTTTCGAAGTAGTATGTTTGCAACAAGTTTGACGAAATTAGGAAAAAAAATCTTCACATAATTAATTTCAACAAACAAAACAAAAAATTTGAAAGTAACACCATAGCATGAACAAAACACCAGAACGTCAAGTCACCCTTTTAAGTACTATATGTGTAACGAGTGTGATGCATTTCTGAAGAAAAAAAATGGTTCTTTAGATATCTCGTGTGTTCAAAGAGGTTAAAATGATCGCTATTGTGAAAATATGAACACAGCGTGAACAAAATACACAAAATTAGAAATTACGAAGTAATGTATGTGAACCAAGTTTGATAAAATTCGGGAAATTATTCTTTTGATGTCATATTATCAAAAATCCCATAAAATGGCCAACATTTTTGCAAAAATGAACATGACGTAAACAGAATACATGAAACTCATGTACGGTTACTGATTACTACATGTTTACCAAGTTCCATGAAATTATGTCTACGGGTTTGAAATATTTTAGGGAATACATGCACGTGCAAAAATACAAGTACTCAAAGAACACGGTTTAGTAAAGCTATCTAAAAAAATTTTTAAACAAATACAGAAGGAAGGAGTGATAATGTTCATCTTAAGTAGAGTCCTAAGACTTCATCGTTTTGTAAATAACGATCATATCTGACAGGGCGAAGATGTTGCCGACACCACGTTTGGAAGTGATAATGCTGCCAATAACTGCAGAGCATCTATCAGTCCGCTTTCTTTTAATAGCGATGGCTTCCAATTCATATTTTTAGTAATATATAGAAATAATAATGTACTGTATGGCACGAGAGAGAAAACAAATAATCAGGACTACTGAAAAAAACTCATGACAACACAATTAAGACAAAACAGACAATAACAAGGATGGCGACCATGTAACACACAGGCTTGGATGATACAACGAAAACTTCACAGCTGTAAGACAGGACGAAACATTAATGACAACACAGAAGAACACAGAAGGTTTCTAAAACTATTTTGAAGATTTCAATTTATTGTTTGTAATCCTTTGTGTTGTATTTGACACGATATCTTAGGGGATTCATTATTAATTTTATTATCATATGTGTGCTATGACTTCAGCAATCATGGCTAGTATTTTTGTCTCATCTGATTTCCTGTGATGATATGCTTATGGACGGTCCCCTTAATGTCGCACAGACTAATGAAGCCCAGGGATGATAGTTAAATGCTCAGATAAATCTTATTAACTGGTCTCGCGTACAGCCGCTCACTGAGGTGGAGAATTATAATATTGATTGATATTGTTGTGTGCAAGACGCTTACACATGCCCCTGCATATAATTATTCGAGGAATTATTTCTTACACATATCGACGAAGTGTCAGGGTAGGACGCCAACAGTTACTCCCGCGCTCACTTTTACTTCTCTCGTAAAACCACGATGACGATCCTCACACCTTCATTTTTGGCAGGGAAAGGTCCCCAGTGTCCTGCAAAGCTCGGGAACGACTTCCAGCTAATGGAAACTCAGAACTGCCTAACTCCACCCGTCATGAGCCGAACATAACGCTACCCCAAACCGTCATTTATTGATTTTTTTAAATTATGCTTCATTTTCACATTGGTTAACGTACACGTATTTAATTGAATACTAAATATTATCTACAAGGCCATACTGCAACTTTAACAATACATAGATAAATAAATAAATAAAAGTAGCCCCACTACCAGGTTGTTACAGAGATGCTGAGGGTAGAGGGGTGGTTGACTGGTAATAAGGGGAAGGGGGCTGCCGGCCCAGCCTGAGCCTTTGTGACGATAGACCCCCTCTCTTGACATAGAGGCACTTGAATTTTATGTAATATAACTGTTGTTCCTTAGCTACATAAATCAAAGCGTACCACTTAATTAACCTTATATTAATTACCATCGTGTCATGACGGTTAATTTGATACCCGATACGAGGTATCTACAATTACTATTGACCTTTATTACCTTACAAAACCACTAATACTTATACCTAGTTGAGTGCGTGCTGTAACAATTACACTCTGGCTGGTTACACATTGCAGCAACGGCATATGTCGACGATTTCATTGGAAATCACCTTACCACCAAAGTCTAGGCGAGAGTCAAACGTACGTAACTGTGTGCGTGGTGTTTAAATCACTCACCAGACACTTAAACCTTAACGTCTCACACATGACTAGATTCACTTCGTACTTCCTGCTAGAGATAGTTTTACCCCAGCACTGGCACGTGCCTTGATGGTTCAATGAACGTCACTTCGACAAGAATTCCGAACAACTCTCTCGCAGTACAGTTACGTCTGTTTTGCCATGGCCTTGCGGACATGCACGTGACATCCTAACAAGCTGTCGTAACTTTCAGCCGTAGCATAGTTTAACTGTTCGTAAAAATATAAGTGCTAGATAGTATTAAAATATACTTAACGAATTTCTGTTTACAAATAACTGCACGTTTTCTTCATTCTAAAACTATTTTTGACGATGCTCAGACACGCCTTATAAGTACGCAATTCTAGCTATAGTCTTATACGTGGTTATTGTGCGGAGTTTGCTGTCTCAAAAATTAATAACTTTTATTACATAGCTGAAGCTCGCTCGAACATGTAACTGATAACTAGAAGCACGAGTATTTCGCGTATTAATCTGGTAGCAGTCTAGACTTCTCAGTACTGTACACACACTGGTCATAGTCGAATACGCATTGGCTCCTAACTGTACAAGTGGGTAGTCCCACGAATTATTTTATTATTTACTACTGGCTTGCGATCTCCGAAGGTGTGTCAAAACAGCTGTCGTATAATCACAGAAGTTACAGTTATATATAGGTTCTTGGCGTCAAACCTGGCCTTGAATCAATACGCGAAATACTCGTGCCTCTACTGATAACTCATAAATAGAGTTACGAGTTATTCGTGAGAAGATTTTTGCACCATTTTTTGTTTACATCGACGGCTCTGCTTCATGTTATTGGCAATGTGTAGACACACTAGAAAATCGCGAAAATGTTTAGCATAGTCTCCAATAAACTTTAGTATATTAACCGTGACACGTGTGAACAGTTTTGTGGCGAATCACACACGCTGTGTGTTCAAGCTGTATAGTTCTAACTGGGCCTGTTGTAGAGAGAAACTATGCTTCTAATAAATGATAGCCAATATAGATACAAAACATTCAGTTTTATATACAGCATGTTGGAACCTAGTAAATAGTGAACTAATCCCGCGATTTTCCAGTGTCTCTAGCAATGTGTTTTGTTCATACAAGTCTCTCATTTGACTGCGCCAATCAGAACAAAGTTATTGTCACAACATACGTCTGTGATGCCACTATCGATAGAGGCACGATTATTTCACGTATTGATTTTAGGTCAGGTTGAACGTCAATAACGTATACTTCACTCTTCCTTCTGTGATTAGACGAGAGCGGTTTTAACACACATTTGACGACTACAAGCCAGTTATAAATAAGGAAACAAGTCGTGGAGATATCACGTGCTACACGTTTGTACTACTGTTAAAAACCAATGGATATTCGGCTTCAACCGGTACACGTATAGAACTGAGAAGTCTAGGATGTTACAAGATTAATACGCGAAATACTCGTGCCTCTAACTATAGATAAGTAAGCGTTCCACGCAATCACTGCCTATGAAGTAGATGTGTAGGTGTGAACGTAAGGCAATAAAACCAAATTGTGCAAAAATCTTTACATGCATGAGTACTGCCATTTACATACAGTTACAGACAAAAAATCATTTACACGTAGGTTATATGCTCAGTAGTTAGCAAAGTGATTTCAGACGCATTTCTGCAGACCGCGCATTGTCCTGAAGAATGTGCTACAAAATTCTAGCATGCACTGAGAAAAAAAAATGTTGGTGCAAACAAAATTTGTTTGAATCAACCAAATTATATGTTTGTATACGGGCAATTAGATATTTGTTTGCTCGTACCAAATTATTTTGTTCCCTAGATTTGTTTGAGGCAAATGGCTGTATTTTGTTAACAGTACAAAATATTTTGCTGGTGATAAAAATACTCCGTTGGACATATTAAATGCACGTGCAAAATTTTAAGAACTAATATATATATATATATATAAACTATTAAAAAATTTCGGAAATTAAAAAAAAGTAAAGAGACGCCGGGATTTGATTCATTAACCCTTGGCTTGCTGCTTTTTATTCACGACCTAACCAACTGAGCTGCGAGTGCTTCGGTGGCGATGAGTTTGTTACGTACAGTATTTGTATAGGAATATAATTTGTTTTACGATTGCACTGCTGTATTTTCAAACATGTTTGTTTTCCGTCTGCGAGAAGGTAAACGACGTCAAATAATATGAAATTTTCAATTCTGTGATCAATCGAATTAGCCACTTTGAAATTGTTATAACTAAAATTAAGTTCCTTTGATTATGTTGATTAAGAGTTTAGACGCCCTACCTGTCGCACAAGCTTATATTTTGAAAGTCGAGGTATACAGTGATCGCCATCTTATCGCTCACGCACGCCAGGCTGCCACCTTCCACAAGTCAACCAAATGGATACAGTTTCGCCAACAAAATCGTTTATTCCATTGGAAAAAAAATTCTTAGTCCAAAGCACATCACTTATATCTAACAATATCATTTTGTTGACAAGTTGTAACGAGTTGTTTGTTTACACGAAATATTTATTCGACGTCCTATAGTAACCAAATATATGTTTGGCACAAACAAAGTGCGTTTAAATGAATAATTTGGTCGAAGGAAAAAATTAAATTTGTTTGGAGGACTCGAGGCTTGGTCTTGCCAACAAAATATCGTTTAGCTGAAGCAAACATGACCCAAACAAATATATTTAGTATAGTGAAACAATTCTTTCTCTCAGTGTGCCAAACTGGCCAATGTGTAAGAAACCCTTACATGTTACGTTTAGAAGATAAATTAGCGTTTTCATTTGAGCACAAGCTAGAAACCAAACACAACTGAAATTGTGGCACTTTTGCAATCGACCCTTGACTAATTTGACATTTCCTTGAGGTCACTCAGTCAATAATAAAGAAGATTCTGAATGCAGCTCATTCACACAGTTTCACTTTGTCAAAGAGCAACCAATCAGAAGCTGCGGTCTTCTTGAGTAAACGGATATTCTTGGAGGCTAGCCTATACAAGTCCGCAAACACGCGAATTTTTAATATCCCTATTTACGTCTGAAAAAAAATTTTTAAGTGTTTTTTTTTCTGGCAGTCAACAATTAATGCGTAAGCTGATCAATGGGTGTTTAAATTAAATTTCTGAACATTAGTCAGGAAAATTTATGCAAAAATTAAGTTCAAATTTTTGGGGTTAAAAAGAAGTAAATAATGAGGATTTCATTTTCTATCCTTGTGAGGCCATGTAATTGTTGGCATGACCCTCGCCATAAAAATGATTGAGCCAAGCTATTTTGGTGAGATTTGCACTGGTGTAACGAAATCTTGGCAGTTATGGATAAACGGGCATTTACTCTACTAGAATGGCAGGTAATCGGAATACAAAGACGGTTATGATGTGTTATACTAATTTAGGAGGGGAGTGCAATATTACTGATTATTAATATATTAAATTAAGTCGAGGGTTGCTGCCACCTAATTAGATCTGACGACCTTACTGAAAGCTGTATTGATGCGGTAGATAGCATCGACGGGCGAGCACGACACCGCCGGGACTCGACCCCCGAGCCCCGGAGGAGAACTGGACTGCCGTTGATCGGATGAGTGAAGGCGGGCGACAGACCTGGTTTACGGGGTAACAAGACGTAATATCGGCGGGCTTGTCCTCATTATTGAAGCATTACGAGGGGGGTGAGGTGAGTCGCTGTCTTCCGTGGTTTCCCAACGCTGGCCTGATTGCAGCCCGAACCTCTCGCTGTCCGGCCTGCTTGACCATATCATAACATTACTCCTACGACTTTTTTTAATGAAACTAGGTTGCACAAATATATTTTCAGTGTCCATTAAAACTATTGCTGCAGAATTTTGATTAAAATGATAAATTATTTGCAAATACTCATACATTGTTTTAACTATTGCTGTACTTGCCTATTTCCAAGCGAATTTTTACAATAAATATTGTTTACATCCAACAAGTTTTTGGAAACTGGAAAAAAAAAAGTCTTTGCTAGTAGCGAAACATTACTAAAATTATATTTTTATGTAAATAAGAAAAACATATATTACCATGCGTTTCTGCGTTTCAATTTTCGTCTTTTTTCAGATCATAAAGTGGTTTTTGTCATAAAACGATATCATTAAACATGACAACGCCACGGAATATACCGTACTGTAACATGTTAATTCCAGTACGGCTCTCAGGTAGATATCGCCCACAACTCTGTCACCTATAAGACGCTAGCTACAGATAGACTATTCAGATCTGTATATGGCTGCATAATCGAGGAGCGAACAAAAAATCTGGACAGAGGTGGCAGCTGCGTATTCGCCGCGAGAGCAGCGGTGTGAATAAAGAGAGCAGATCAAAAGCGGCCGCCTATAGAAGGTCGAGGGTGGATAGAAGAGTTCTCGGCGCTGCATGATGGAGACACACGAGTCGCAGTGGAAGGTCGAGTTTCGCTCGCCACACGTCAGCTGCCTCGAGTCATCCTGGGTGGGCCGGCATCTCTTTGTTGCCACACTCATTCAGCCATTTGGACTGCTTTTTGTTTGTACAGTGCTATTACACTGCTATCGCCCAATCCGAGCATAATAAACAAGCTTTACATTCGTATTAAATTCATATACCACTATTTATTCACGAACATGTATATTTCTTAGGAAGAAATGGTAGTCCTAAATGTAGATCACTATGTGTGTGCGTGTTCAAAAAATTATTTTTCAATTTTGGCGATTTAGAGGTAAATTAAATTCGGTGTTGCTCAGTATTTTGTTATGTCGATTTCGGACAGAAACCATTCCTGCATTGAGAAGACGATAAAATTTCTACAGGAATAAAAATTGACGGGAAAAAATATTATATGTTTCGAGTATTTTTTTGTGAACATACTTATGTGTTCATCGATTTCTGAGCACTTAAAAACGCCCGTAAATATCCTATAGCCAGAGTCCACGATTTTTCGCGAAAATAATTCTGCGACAATTCGTTTCAATGACTTATGTGCACATATGAAGCTCTGCTTCATGGCCAGTGATTGGCTGTTTTTAACTCTGAACGTCTAGGGTTCTACCCACAATCACAGACGTGTGGTGTCGCAGTAACCTTGTTCCTGTAGGCACAGTCAATTGAGCCACGTCTGTGCAATAATACATTCTGCCAATAACCATAAAGCAGAGCTTCATATGTACACGTAAGGCATTGAAACAAACTGTTGCAGAATTATTTTCGCGAAAAATCGTGGGCTCTACCTATAGCTATGTGCGCCTCTACGAAATGAACAAAAACGTTTGCAGTGACTTATATATGTAGGTTCAACAGGTACCGAGTTGTATTTAATATAATTAACGTGTATACTGTATTGTTGCTCGTGCCTGGACTTCCATAGACAGCACACTTAACGCCTACCACGCGCTTCAAAACCATTGTAATGTACTGCATAATATTTTTGTTTTACTAACTATTTCACATGTTCCCATTGTTCCAGTGTAGGAAAGAAACCACACTTCAGGCAAGTACGAAATATCATTGTGGAGACATCACGCTCATTAAAAACGCTGTTTCTAAGCCCTCCAACAAACCTAAAAACAGCTTTTTCTGACTGTCGTAGGTACTTCAAAATGTACTGACCGGTTGTTTGTGAAACTCAGATAAAATCGTGCACTAAACTTTGCCGCAGACTTTCCACGAATAAAATTAATTATATGCTTATCGCTTATAACGCTGTAGTAAAACTGGATCGGCGGGAATCTCGCACGATAGTTCAGTGCTAGATTTGCTGTGGCGATGAAGTATTCCATGCGTGCTTCAAGGTCATCCATATCTTCTGAGCCTCTAACCCAATAAGGGTTCCCGGCGATGTCGGTCCCCAAAGTTTTGCATGTGGGATTCGTGCCGGACGATGCCGTTGGTCGGCAGGTTTTCTCGGGGGCATCCCCCCCCCCGCCTTTATCATTCCGGCGCTGGTCCATTCTCACCTCATGTCCCCTTTCAGCAGCGCTAAAGACCTAGATGTTAAGGCACCCACCTGGTGGCCGTGTGTTTGTGTGAGTGAGGCACGACTCCAAGGGCGATGTTGACCGGCTCATCTGGCGCGGTATCGCCTCTACCGCAAGACACTGAAACGGCGTGCAGTGGTATCGTAGGACACTCGCCTGACTGACACTTTCAGTGGTGACCCCATCTTTTTATTGGTGGAAAGTTTTAAGTAAAGTCCAATACATCTCTCTATTGTAGTTTCACAAGAATCCCTTCAGTAGTTGTTTAGATATACAAGATTGAAAAAACAATTTTTTGTCATTTTGAGATGCTCTGGAATGGTCTTTCTAATCAACGTGATGTTTTCAAACTACTATTCCGAGGTCGTTTGAAGTGTTCGTTCTTTTCGTAAAGCCACACATTAGAAACACGTTTAGTAGTTTCTTAGATAAAAGCGTTCTGCTAGCACGCTGCAACGCTGGCTACAAGGCAGGCAGGCGGGCGCCTCAAGCGCTGACTAAACTCTCTCACTCTAACGTGCTAAACAGCTCCGCGGTAGGTGGCAACCATCATAACAGCTAAGTTTTCAACTCTTGTGAGGATCGCATGATACGAGTATGGATCAGTTACAGAATGCATGGGTGGGGAAATTGGGTGTATCCCGAAAAAAATAACCGCTGGCGAACGCCAGCGTCCGTCATGTTGACGAGTTCACTAAAGCACGCGTTTAAAATTTCAATGTTTTTGACGTAACGTATTTCTTCAATGCAAAACGTCAAATGCTTTTTTCGGTGCCTAGATGATAAAATACAAATACCATCATCTGGCAAAAAATATATTGAACTACAGAAGAACATTGTTTGCTTACTTAAACATAGTATTATTTTAAGTTGAGAGTTGACATGTGGAATTTAATGTGTGTGTTTTCTACTAAGCGCATACTAAACGTACTGCCAAACTGTCGCACTGGTACATTAAATTTTCTTGACACAAAGCAAAGAAGCTTACGGCTTCTTTTTTGTGTTTATACAATCGTGCCAAGTGCTGGTGATGCCAACAGCACGTGCCAAGTACGTTGCAAAATTGCTGTAAAAGACACAAAGAAAACCTTAGACCTTACTTTCAAATGCCACTTAAACAATTTGTATGTCAGAGCATGAAACTAAGCTCAAAGGTTCGCATGTCTAGGACGAAGACTTTCATTGGTGGCCCTACATTTACAGAAATAGTTAAATCCTTGCTTTCGGATGGTAAAATTTGAAAACAATTACACATAACCTTGCACATCTTGCATAATAATTTTTTTTCGCCTGTCATTAAATGATTTGTTCTTGGTGTTATAACATGAGCACAGAGTTTCATTAAATAAATTAATTTTTTCTTTAAATTTTTGTACTATGATGTTTTGGTAGAGTTAACGCGTATAATATGTTCTGATCATAACGGTCAAAAAAATGTTATTTACCTAGTTTACAGTGAAGGAGACAATTCATTCAAGCAAAATGTTGTCTTCAATATCTAGGGAAACCTGCCTTAGTAATCGCTGTCGCAAAGCAGAGTAATGTATTCGGATTTACTGATGCAAGGTACCATTTAGTACTTAAGGTGCTTACGGTTTGTTTTTTTAGACTTGAGAAGAGGAAATTTCGATCACTCTAACGTCTTGCCATTCTCGGGGCTAGCATGATTCCACTTTGGCCTGCAGCGATCCTAGGGTCAGTCCCGCTGAGGCATTGCCTTCATACAGTAAAGTTACTGGTTCGAATCCCGAATAAATAGTTGAAGTGTATGTCTTTTATTGCATATGGTTCCAATCCTATGCCCCAACCTTCTCCACTTATAGATTACTGATATAAAAACTGAGGCGATCCACCAAAATATAGTAATAATAAAAATCAGATTTTCACAACATTGTACTTTATTCGTGTTCATCTGATGAAGTCAGTCAAACTGCCGTTACATAATACATTTAATTATTGTTGATATTATTAAATGTTCCGCCTCCGTGAATACTGTATTTTTAGTCACTGAATTCGCAGCCTGACACTTCATTATGTCGTACGTCAAAGCCGTATGGTCTAGAAAATTTGCTGGCTTCGCAATACACTGGCTGCCGTGCAACGTCGTCAGGTTTTTGCTTAAAACCTTGTAATGCTTACAATCATAAGTTTAATGCAATTCTTTTGTAATGATATTGTAATATTCATAATTAATATTTGTTCATTAGTGTGAATAGTTTCAACTACGTACCAATTGTAAACCAGCCTGAGGCTGAATTTGTACGTTATAAAATAAATAAATAAATAAATAAACGTTAAACTTTTCTCGCTTGACCATTTGCTCAGAATTGTTCAGATGCATTAAAAATATAATCCCAAATAGCAAACATCTACTGGCGGCCCACTTGTGTAAATCTGATCGTGATATGCAGCCCACAGGCAGTAAACATTCGGAATGCACCCGTGGCCACATGTGGCATACATAATGCATAGTGAAATCACTAACACATTGACCACAAGCGTACCACAAGCATTCTTATTATACTCAGATGCTTGTAAGTTAGTTTGCTAAGTCTGCTTGTGGACCGTATACAGAAAAATTTCAGCCTTTTTAAACTAAGTTGCCTACATTAAAATTATTTCAGTATAACTATAAACATATTTACTGGCATGGCCTGATTAACAACCATTCCAGCAAAAGTAGACCATCATACTGCGAACGTTGGCCGATTCTGTCAATAGTTGGCCAACTGAAAAATGAATGTATTTGCTACTAGGGATGTTTCACAAAAACCTCTTTAGTTTAGGATTGGAATTTATAAATAAAAAATTGTTGTACCAAACGGACAATTTTTTTACCTAATAATTTTCCTTGACCTTTATAGACTTTCGTATAATGTACCGTAAGTAGCGTAGCTGGGTGATTTCGTCCTGTACTGTCATCCCGTATTTCAGATATGAAAAACAGTTTATTTTATTAAGTTCACTTTTTATATAAGTAGTTATATAAGTAATTCAATGCATTCATTAACCCTAATAACATTATTATATTTTTGTTCGTTCTAATATCGTAAAGATGGAACAAAAATTTTATCATTTTAGGCATTATGTGTGTGTGCGTACATTCCTTATAACTTTGGCGAACACCGCCAGAAATAAAAATACATCGCTATACTAATATTACATATATATACTTGTATGACGTTGAGGGATCCATTATAATCTATCCCACAAATGAGAGCACTTTATTGACAGTTGGTGAATTTAGTGTCAGAAATCAAAGGAAACACTTTGCTATTGTAAAACAATGCTTTAATTTACTGAATGAGCGAGTGAAGACGAAACTGACTGAAAGAGCGAGTGAAGAAGAAACGATATTATGAACATAAAATATCCTGGAAACCCAACAGAACCGTCAGTTAAGTGGCCTTGTTTGTGGGGACAGACTGTAACATGTTTGCAGGACGGTAAACGTGGTTGTTTGGCCGCCGTCTGGCCGACTCTAGCACACAGTCCTTGCCTGTGAGACACGAGATGAATGCTGCTTGGCTCCTCCGTATACGCGGAAACAGCTGAAGAGAAGGTTAGGGGGAAACTCCAGGGCCACAGGTACGCGGAAGCAGAGACGCCTGGTGGCGAACTGGGGAAGTAATGGAGTAATTTGGGACCGCTGGTCCCCAAACCCCTAATTACACATTTTCCCCTTTACGGGAAGGAACAAGGTCTGTGCGAGGGGGAGACGGGGGGCGGGGAGTGAGGGTGGGGTCGCAGGGTCGGGCATCCCAGGAGGACAATGACAGAACGAGGGGCAAAAACTCCTGCCGAGCGGGCAGGGGAGGAATATCCCCAAGTCGGGCATTTTTGGGCATTACCTTCGCCCATATGATGGGTCCCGCATGAATAGCGACATTTCCAGGGAAACTGAAGGGGACGAGGGAAGATGTCCCAATTCGCTGAAGCGTTGAAGAAGCGGCGAGGAATTATTCTGCCGCACCGTGTAGACCTGATTACATTCATACACGTCCCGCCTACAACAATAATTGTTTTTGTAGCCAAATGATACACGCAATAGGCGATCTGTATTTACGTTACCATCCAATAATAAGTTAAACATCTCCTGATATGATTTGAATGCAGCGGTGTAAGTAAAATGACTCGGAACTCGTTTCGTAAAACTAAAAATATAAATCAATAATCAAATGAAATGTGTTTGGTGGACAGCTCATCAATCACTAGCCAACTGAGCACCAATATTTTTATGTTTTGACAAATAGCTCTTAAAATTAACTTAACTCATGAGTAAATTTAGAGTAGACTGTACCATATCTTAACGAGTAACTTTTACTCAGCCCATTGCGTAGAATTCGGAAATGTAGGTAAATTAAAAATTACTAGAGCTTCGTCACACTTTGTAACTAAAAATGATAAGCTGATTTACAAACAAATACGGTAGTTAAAAAGAGACTATCTCTACCCTAAAACTAAGAAATAAAAATTTCTCGAAACTCTTTCATTAATACGGAATATATGTCAAAACGAAGCAGTCAAATATATATGCCCCGTGTCACAAGATCTGTCTGCAGCAACCATAAGTTCATGTCACATTCGTAATTGGCCATTGACTTATTTGACATCCCCTGGAAGTCTCTGAACCAATAATTGAAATGTACCTTAACGTGCTCCATACCACTGAGTCAGTGAGCAGCTAATAAATAACTGTTGTCTGCTTGAATACACAGATATTCTTGGGGGCTAGCCTACAGGTCAGTGAAATCGCGAATTTTTCAGGCCTCTAATCATTAGTAGAAAAAAGTACTTACAGCTCGCCACACGAACTGCCGCTAACAGTACTATAAGTAGGGACCTGAAAAATTCGCGTTTTCGTTCAGGCACAATCTAGGATTCCAGCAACTGTACGTTCGTGATACTTTCGCGATTGGCCGTTGACTTATTTGATACCGTTATATCATTTTATTTCGCGATTAAAAACTTCAATGTATTATTCTTTCAGGATACATAACTGAAATATAGCATTAAATCTTCTATCCAAACTTTTGAACTATTTTTACCGAAACCCTCTCAGTAATCGGTTGCTTAAAATTACTTAATTACACGACTTGAGTTTGAAACCAAATTCTGCACATCTCTGACATTTTCCAATTTATATTCTCTGTCGTCTATAATTCATATTTCTCTGCTTATATCTCATTTTATATTTAACTGCCATGCCAATTGTTCGCCTGCGTTGACGCTGTTAAGTGAGCAAGACTGTCTCTTCTTTAGGGTGATGCGATCTACCTCGCTCATACATTCACACAATTCTAACACAACATATACATGCATGCACGCACATTACATGCATATACATACACACATACATATGTATATATCGCAATGTCACGATCTTGGTGTGTTCAGGATGTTGAATCGTGCGCGTAGTAATAAATAAATGTGAAATACATTTCACCAAACAGCTGTACGGACATGTAAGTTACCTCAGATACGCAGTGAACTGTGTTAAATATAAAAATAAAATAGAAAAATACGTGGTTAAAATACACACATATAAAGAGCCTGTAAATGCTTTCCAGTTGTTGCTACGGGTGAATGTACATGTCGTTTTGACACGAGAAAAAAAAGGGGGGAAGAGACTATTTATGATCACCGTCAAGTTTATGTAATCGAAGTTTAAATCTGAACATGCATTTAAAAAACAATATATTAAAAGAAATTCAGTTAATTTGTAAATATATATTTTACTGTTTTAATTTGCTCTTCTGCACGTCTTCATACTGGTGTACCTACTAGAAGTTACTCTATGAATCTTTCATTGTTATAGCGTTAAACTAAAATTAAACTAATGAAGGCACGTGGCGTAGCAAAAATATACTACTTGTTTGAGTTAATTTTCGCCATCACTGACAAGCCAGTAGAAATATTTTTCATATAAAATACTAAAAAAAAGAACGCATTTCGACGGAGATGTATACAAACAATTTCATAAAAGCCTTATTTTACCAAAGGCTCATTCTTTGGGGGTATAAAAGAGGTCAACATGATATGTCACTGCGTTAGTACTCGCAAATACCACTTTGTTACTTTTCACATATGCCCCAAAGGGAAAGAGTGGAAACAACTCTACACAATGAAAAACAAACACTTCTTGGGGAATTTTTCTGGGTAGAAGATTAATAAACAACTATTTTACGCTCGAAGGGACGTTACATACATATTTTATACAAAGGCATTATTTGGTGGGCTTTGAAAATGCGCGATGGCCGGGCATTACCTGTGGAGTTCCCGGGGAAAGAAAAGTCTGCCGCGCAAGCTGTCACAGCCACGGAAAAATAAATAAACGTGCCGCGGCAGTAAAGCAGCGACCTGTCGGCGTAGCGCGGAAAAAATTTCCGCCACGTATGAAATTTTGTATGTCACGGTTGGCGCCATCGGAACTGCGGCTCTCTTCGGTGCGGTAACCGCCGCACATGTTTATTTTTGCCCCCCTCCCCCCGGGGCCGAACACAGACAGAGTTTTTCCCTATTCCTGCCAGCGCACGCTGTCCGTAGGGTGGGGTTGGTGGGGGGATGGGAGGACGCCAGGAAGGGATGGAAAGGGGGCAAAGTGGTTTTATTTCGGGGGCGAAAAATGTCACGCAGACCGCAAAAACGAAACGCAAAATGCCCCGACACGCTCGGATGGGTCAACGTGTGTGTGTTGGTGTGTGGGTGGGTTGGATAGGTTTGAGGGGTGAGGGAGAGGCAGTGAGCGGGGGTTTAGGTGGGATGCGACTAGCGACTGGGGAAGGGGGTGGGGTGTTGTTTGTGTGACCGCTACATGTCATCGAATTTGGGCACAGTTCGTCGCATGCAAAAACCCCCTTTCAACAACCACCCGCCCCTTTTTCCACCCCTTTTTGACCACCACACATACCTGTACTTCATGCCAGGGTAAAACAAAATGTTATATTTTCCCCCACCCCGAACCATTCTCCCCCTTAACCCCGACCGTAAACACGCGACAAACGAAAACCCGACAACCGGGGAAGGGAGCTGGGTGAGAGATATACATTTTTTTTCGTTGACGGGAAATTTTACGCTTCCCGTACCGAGGAAATGTATCTGCGGGGGACCATGAGAGGGGGATGAGGAGGGTTGTAAAGGGGAGGCGGGTGGGGGTGCCGTGCGTCACAGACCGGACGTTTTTGCGGTCACGATCGGCGAAGCGTGACGGCCGGTCGAAAAGCCAGCCCCCGCGGCCATGCATCAAAACTGCGAAAAGCGACGAGCGGACCGCAACCCATGCGTCAAACGCGCCGCCCGCCCGCATTTGCATGCCGCTAATTTCTCGATAAAACAGTCGCGATGGTTGTTTATTGCGTCTGTTATTGTCCGCGCGCGTCCGAGCAATGTCCGATGCGCATTTGCATTTTCACTCCGACTACCCCCTGCCCCTTCCTCAGACCCCTTTCATAAACTCCTTCTGACAGCTGTGGTGGCCGGTCCATCGGACAAGTCAGCTTGCCATTTTTTACTCCGTCGCTTCCTTATTTCCATAACATCACCCAATGTTCGTGTAGGATGGGAGGCACATGTCCAGTTTTTTCATATGTTGCATACGAACGTACTCATCCACCACCCAACTTTTCGGTCATTAACTAAGTTATCTCGTCCCGTCAATCATACTGAATAAGTTCAATAATACTTTGTTTACGTGATAGGAGATTGTTCAACAATGACGTGAGATTCAATACTGTCATCAAAATCGCCCTCGATTCATGCAGCTACGTAGGCACTGAAGAAGAAAGGACAATCGGCGTGCTATCACGTCTTACACAGAACAATGTTCAAATGTTATGTGTTTAAAAACTGAGGATTAGATACGTATAGGTCTACAGGAATTTTCCTATTCTTGGTAACCATGTCGTTTGATAATCAGCACAGCTTCCGTAATAAACACAGCTCTAAAACATAACACAGTAGCCTAGTACTTGGGAGTTTGCAGTTACCTAATAAAGCAGACAAACTTAATACTGGAAGAGTAGATCAGTTTTAACATTACTGCATTACCACTAAGTGATTGTTTACGTCGCCTTCACTAACACAAAATCTCACAAACGAATTGTCAGCTATCCTGGAAATTCACGGATAAACAAAGATTATTCAAACTCTTTTCTATTTATGTTAAGAATAATTGTTCGTGTACGTAAATCAACCCCATACCTTATTTGCAGAGTGAACCTAGCAGCACAATTAAAATACGCATATAAACAACTATAAATATATGGAAAATAACAAAACAAACAAGTGACAGGTTTAGTTAAAGTTACACTGCACTCTACTGGGAGTTGCTAATTCACTGTGGACCAGAATAAAATTGCGACACATATCCAGGGTTACGATTGCAGTGCTAATAGAAGATATCTATACAAGGAAGCTACAGTCGCAGACCTTCCAGTATCACATTTCAGTTGTTTATATAACTGATTTCTTCTAATTGGGCTCATCCGACTTACTTCTGGGATGTTTCTGAAAGACACATGCGCACACTGAATTCTGCTCCGTATTCTGTGGGAACAAAAATGACAAAAAATGGTATGTCAACGTGAAGTTGAAGGTGCAAAAATACAAAAAAAAAAAATTTATGCTGACTATTGGGTAAAACAAGAAAAATAACTGCTAACATAAATTAAAAAAAAAACGCGTACTATGAAACTGAGGAAAAGAGGCCGTAAAGGAGCGAGTTTTTTAACAGGTTCAGAGCAATGTAACACATTCTAGGAGTAATATAAGTACTGATTCAACTGTTTTGGGGGAGTCTGATATATGTGAGTCAATAAACGGATTTTAAAAAATACCGAATGAAAACGTGTCATTAAATGTCAATACGGCATTGATCCAGTGCGACTGCAATAACATTACAGGGCGTAAATGTGGCTGTGTGGGAAACGAGACGAGCCCCAGAATATCTACACAATGAATGGAAAAAAGAGACAGAGAAGACGATAACAGAATGCGCCTCAAATTGAAACTAAACTACTATGAATTTATTTGAACAAAGCGATGGACCAAATAGTTACAACTGTAAGAAGAAATATATAAAAAACGGTATGTTTTTTTAGTAATGGTTTACACAGATGTAAGGAGGCTAAGGACAGGAAAAACATCTTGTTATAAAAGTGTATAATTTAAAACAGGTAATCAAAATGTTTACTAAATACTTTGCTTATTAATTATTTGTACTTGAAAAAAAATAACTTAAATAAATCAACGTGTTAAAAATGAGAAAAAAAAGATAAATAAAATCCAGAAAGTGTGTTAATAAACATGCAAAACTGTCTATAGGCTATAACTTATTGATGAAAGGTTATTGAAACTAACATAATAGAATGAAAGTAACATTTTCAAACTGGGGAAAGTAAGTGATGAGATGAGGTGATTATAAGACAGTGATTGAATAAAGAAGCGAGAGGAACGGAAGATGTACGAGAATATCCGCCGACCTACGTCATCATCCGAAAAAAAAGACTCATGTAAGGTATATACATAATATGGTGAGGTTACTAAATTTGGTAACAATACATACTGGTACGAGACTAGACCGCCCTTGATGTAGACTGATACGTAGTCTCATCTGTGTGTACGAGTCATTGTTCTTTAAGGAAGCACGGGTATGTTCGCCCAGGTCCACATGGCAGTGCAATGAGAGGAGCAGGAACACAGCGACTGCTATCGAGCCTAGTTGAGAGAGTGTGTACCTACTGTGTGCGCACTTGTAAACAAGCGCATGACACTTCTCCAAGACGGCCGTGCGCTGCATGCGAGAGAGGCGCTCGCTCGTCAGTCCAGCTACGGCCCTCCTCGAACCTCTCTGGTCACCGGGGCTCTTCGGAGAGGAACTCGGAATTGTTATTCCAGGGAACAACAACTCGGGACCCGGGTGTTGGGCACCATGCGAGCTCCGCTGTGGGACCGATTAAAGCGCTATTGTGTCCAGTCCGGCACGTATTCCTTTACTGCCCACGATAAATAAAACAGCCCCGCTGGACCGGAGGAGGACCATCCAGTGGGCGACTATACCCCCGAGGTTGGCGACGGCGTCACGTGACGTCACAACGCTGCATGAATTATTGAGCGAGGGGGGCAGGGGTGTGGGTGACGGCGCGAGCGGCCAGAGGCCAAACAAAAACACAACGGTGTCACTTCCTGTCAAGTCATGCGCGTACAAGCAAAGTCTCCTTGTTGCCTCTCTGTCTTTATTGACTTCGGTTGTGGGATGAGGCATCATCTCATCTCGGAAAGCTATTATACCAATATATGAGATCTGCAAGAGATATTGCGGCATTTTCAACTTGCCATACTTTCATTTTCGTCCAGTATGATCATGACAATTTATTCCTGTCAGTATAGTGGAGGAGAAACTAACACAATCAAGTAGGGGTGTTTATTTTCCATGTGGTTGGAAGGTGTTTGCAAATCCCAAAATATTATTAAACACTGATAGTGCAACTGATTCAAACGAATCATTCTCTGAACAGTATTCAGAATCTGGTTTAAATATATCCTGAGACAACAGTAAAACTGAATTAATATTTCCGAGTCTATGAGATAAATTTTAATAAACTAAAAGAACACATGTCAGCGTTCCTAAACTTAATTTTGATGTTTGAATGCGTAGTTTCACTAGGAGCAGGCCACTTAAAACATATAATATGTTTTTGTAGAAAAAATATAAATAATGCAATTAGATTGCAGCGCCGAGTGTGAACTACAATGAGACACTTTTTCGTTTCAATTTTTTTCCTAGGCAGAGTTTTTTCAACCACTGCGACGGATTTATGAAGAAATTGATAGTTGTTGTGGTGGATGATAACATTATGAGAGTATGCTGACGGAAAGTTCCGTCTGGATACGTACGCACTTCTGTCAACGCGTATTTTCTTATAATTGTCGACTATTATAATTTAAGTTAGATTATTCTTGAAGTACATTGGTGTAACGTTGACTGAATAATTCCTTGAAAAATTCAGTAGCATATTCTTATCTTATATCTATTTGAAACGAACTCTTTTAATCCTGTAAAAGAGTTTCAGACATCGTACTTTACTCTTAATAACACTAAGCTTAAGGGACCGCTGTTGGCGCAGTGGCTAAGCCACTCGTCTCCCAACAATGCGATCCGGGCTAGATTCCCGGAGGAGTCGACTCGGATTTTCGCATGTGGATATCATGCCAGACAGTGCTGTTTGTCGGCAAGATTTCTCGGGGATCTCCGTTTTCCTCTCCCCTTCATTTTGGCACAGCTCCATACTATGTCACCTCTCACAGCCGCTTAAGGCCAAGAAGATGTTAACCGCTGACAAAATATCTTCACTTCCCTCTGCATTCCTTCGCTTCTTTATCGTAGGGCTTTATTTCATGCCATACTTCAGCGCTCGATTGATTTGACTCCTACGTACTCCCAGTCAGAAGTCTGCTTTCGCACAGAGAAATAAGTTTGGTTCTATTTTACATGTAATACACAAAGTGCATTTCCGTATTTCTGCATCTTATATAATTGGAAGTAATTATACTGAAAGAAACCAACCCACAAAGTAATTAATTTTGAGATACTCGTGCCAGGTAGGTCCCAGAAAAGAAGAAGCATTAAATTGTAACTTTTCTTAGATAGAAAGAGCCCAGAAAAACTGTTTATGCAAGGTTTAGATAGATACAGTAAATTTGACCTTGACCTTTGACCTTGAAAACTTCAGTTACAGTGAACTTTGGGTTGGTTCCTTTTTGCTTAATTACGTCCAATTGATAATTTTTAATAATGTGTAAATTGGTGTTAATTACAAGTACCATCCCTAGAAGAAAATTAGCAAAATATGAGGATGGGCTGCAGTCAGTCATATTGGCAGAGACCTGAAAATTTCGCGCTATTATCTGACAGCAAACTGGACATTAAGTTACTGTATGCCCATCTGACTTACACTGTTAACCGGCAGTTCGTGTGACATACTAAAGAACTTTTTTCAACTAATGATATAAGGTCAACTGTAAAATATCCATTATTCTATAGTGCGGGCACACAAAGATACGAAGGCCCGTAGCCAATGACGTCACGGAATGTGTTCGTGGGAGTTTTGGCCAGTGAATTCTAGACTGGCGCGAAATAACAACTCAACACAAGCACACATGTTGCCACACTTTGCTGTGTCATAGTTTTGAAGACTTTGTGTAACAGGAGCTCGAAGAACACAAACGAGTCTTGGGCCCTAAGGTCGACTCTTGCTCTCTCGACGCTTGCCTCTACGCCGCATAAGGTGGCCGCCTAGGTAGGCGTAATTTTCGCGCGTTTGAGGTTTAAAACTGCACAAGGCTGAGACGACACAACACGTGCATCACGCCTCCCATATCCTTTGCGCGCAAGTCACTGAACTAGCGTGCAGTATTCTCGCCGACATCTCGCCTCTATGAGACATTAGTAGTGACCTTACAATCGTATGACATAATAGTAAATATAAGGGTGTATTGTACACACATATACACTAAAAAATATGCTGCGCTAAGATTTAATTACCTAAAAAAGGATGCAAAAATTCCAATGATTGCCATTTCGGCCGCTAGAAATTTTACTTAAATGAGTAGTGATGAAATTGAAATGGGTATATGCACGTGTAACGTTCTTTAAATGCTGTTCCTAAGAAGACATCACTAGAGGCCGGAAAATCTCGCGGAGTCAATGACCCGTATGATAGGATCCATTGTCCTATGCACATTCAAGCCCGTCAATTCGTTCATTGTCTGTTACTTCAGTGAGTAGCAGCTAATGGACAAATGTTCGGGACTTCAGTATGCACAGAACAATGGATTCTAACACGCAAGTTGTTGAATCCGCGAAATTTTCCGACCTCTAGACACCACTCATGTTCGTTGAACAGTTTGTTCGAGTAATGTGACCATGGCGGAAACTCTGCACACCGCTCGCCGGCTACCGTAAGTAAGTGCAAGACGTGAGTCTTGCCATGCTGCACGGAAGTAGGCTGCACGTTGCTATGCCTGGAGGCAGCTGTGGCCTCCCGGAGAGTGGACACTGGCGCCTTGGGCCGGTCAGAGGTCAACTGGCCGACCTAGAGCCGACAAGCGGCTCGTGTCACAACAAACCCGCCATCATTGCCCCAGTCCTTTGTCCTCGTCACGCGCGCCACACGCCAACCCGCCCCATCGCGCACCACGCCCGGTCCCGAAAATAGTACAAACCCAATAACGAGGCGCTTCTCTGGTGCCGCTCAGATACCAGCCCGAGGTCAACTCAAGCCGACAACGAGCTGAATAAGCCCTGTTCCACAGACGTGGCCAATACACTCGGCAGTTAATAATTTTGTCCAAGCGGAAACTGCCAACCGAGATGTTAGGTACGATTTCTTTCAATGCGTTCCATGAAAAAACGACACTACTAAAAGAAAAAGACTCACACACATTTGTGTTTATAATACACCTGAATTAACCATTTCTAAAAGTTTACTTTAGTCTACTCCCTTTCGCTGCGCCCCGTCCAGAAATACAAGGAAAAAGCTGAATCAACTATATTAACAACAGGAGTAGATCAATAACTGTGGTGCTGTTTTCTGATTGCCTGCAGGCGTTTTTTGTGTCATGTTTGTTGTAAATAACATCAACGGTGTTGAGCTCCACACTTATTCATAGTTAAATACGCAGTTGTATAGACAATTTAAAAGTATTCAGTGATCACAAAAAGCTAGAAGATTCATATCCTGTAAAAACCCAGCATTTTCTTAATTTCGTAAAATATTGAGGACAAAAAATATACATTTTAATGCTCCAGCTGATCTTGGACAGGAACTAAATTTTCATAACCCCGAAATAGCTTGACACCAAGATATGTTTCATTCCGGGATCGTACCTGAATCACCTTGGTGGGACGAGTGCGCCCTAGCCACTGAGCCAACCTAGGCCCAGCTAACTGATTGTACAAGAATGCTCTTAAATGTTCCAGTGAAAATACTGTACAAGTTTATTCGTAGCTTATATTCTTAGTAACATCTAACATCGCGAAGAAGCTCAACACCACATAATCCCACAACATGATTTCCTGCAAACTGACGGTCATAATCGTCTATAAGGTGCACAGTAACTGTTAGCTGTCGTTATTCACGTTGCGTAAACTCAAGATAAAACGATCTTGCGCATCCCACAACACAATGACCTTGACAAAGGCGGCCAAAAGTGTAGACCCTCCCGGTGTTCGTAACTTCATACGATTATAATCCATCGAAGACCTGTTTGGTTCCCGCACGTAATGGTGTATCCATGTTTGAAGGCCGGTGAAGACGTATCCAAGCTAGACTTTACTTTCTATGTTAAATTGCTACAAATGTAATGTGAAAACAAACTTTTTTTTCTGTTCCTTTCAAAATATTGGCATCTACCTTTCACACACTTAACAAATACATAAACTTAGTGGTATTTTTCAAGCACGATGGGGTGAGTAAAGCCGTATGAAAGGCTCGCTTCGACGTTGTCTCGCGTTGTTTCTAGTCGATCCTCCTAAGCAACATTTTCGTCTTTCCTGGCTAACTTGATGCATATTCTGTGGGAAACGTCCAGCTATAAGCTGTTCACTTTACTGAGCACTCCTCAACATTTATAATAACCAAAAACTGTATTTTATTTGGACCTACGATGTTCAGTTTTGAGAGTGGTGAAATGTTTAAACAATATTTATCTTACGGAAGTTTTCATATTAACAATAGCAAAGATTAATGCAAAACAACTGAAAGAAAAATTTAAGCAGTGCTCAGTTTATTGGGAACAAACTATACCAATGTCGGTTTTCAAATGTTCTACCAAGAAAATTTTAATTTTTGTTTTGAACGCCCGCAAATCGACGTATGCAGCACATGCGAAGAGCTCAAATAAAAACTACAACCACCTGATCTGCCTGAATCCGTGAAAAGATCTGCTGAAGCTGTACTCAGTGTTCACAAGAAGAAAAGTGAGAAACTTTACAAGAATTTGAAAACTGTTGACGAAGCATGTCAAAAGGAAGCTGGTGTTGGTGGCTTGGTGTTTAACTGTATGCAAAATCTGCATTTTATACATAAGAGTTTGTTATGTAAGGCAAGAATTTTTTTTAAATATGAGACAACTCTGACTACGTTGCTTCTGTGTGTATAACCCAGAAACTCAGCTGTTGTATTTCTGTATCATGACGGAGAAAAGAAAAAAGCTACGCAATGAAGTAGCATCATTTTATTGGGCTATAATGAAAATTCACTGGTTTCTGTAGTACAACATCTGCAATTATTTTCTGATACTTTCTCAGGATGCAATTGAAATTACACACTCATAAGAATGTGTCTTGGCCTTGTTGACTTAGCGTGTTTTAAGAGAGTGACATATTACTTCTCTGAAAGAGGATATTCTTTCTTGCCCTACAATAAAACGTTTGGTGTGTTGAAGAAGAATCTTAAACGGGTAGATAGAATATACATTCTTACAAGCTATGAAGAACATCTGAACAATTCAACCAGAAACGTCTTCATTAAAGTTGTAACTTCGAACGATTTTCGAGATTTTACGAACGGGTGGCCTTACATGTATAAGAAGACTATTAGGCCTATGTCAGCGAAACAAAAGCATTTCACTGTGGCAGAAACTTTAGTTTGCACCTTCTTCTTTTATAGAGTTTGTTTATGATGCTGACAGGCCAGACATAGTAAAGACCGAACCATTCGTTGATAGCTCTGCAGAACACACTTTTAGCCTTGCACAGAAACGACTATCTACCTGATGTGACTACGTAAAATATTCTTAACGCTTATTCAGGTAAAGTGTATGTTAGTTCCCAGAAGATTAAAGACATAAAATAGTTTATACATGAGTATGTCACAGACTCCTGAGGGACTTTATGACAAAATATTGGCTTGGCCCACCGAGTAACTCAAAAGCTGCTGTTCAGCCAGGTACATTCTTGCCAGTATGAATGAACTATTTTCTGTCGTCATGTCACTCTAAAAATAATATTATGTATTCCCACCATGTGTTGTCGTGTTTAAATAATACTTTCCAGTAGTGAACAACATAGCTATTTTCTGCTGTTGTAATATCATTTGACATTTATTCCAGGGTCCTTAATTATTCAATCAGCATTTCGTTGCTTCTTTATCATTGGCTTGGTGCCCTCCAGGAGTAAAATACATCAAGAGTCAATGAATGTGACACAAAATTACAGTTGTTTGCAATCTAGCTTGCGCCCAAAAGAAAATGCGAATTTTCCACGTCTCTTAGAATAGAATATTAAACTATTAAACTGATGTACATGCCACTTACTTTTGTGAATGGGTCACCGTTTATAAAATTCTTCCTTGAGGGCTCTTAATGACTTTCAGACGAACATGAAAACGCACTCACTGTCTCTAGTGTGACACTGTACAACTAGCCAATCACTGCAGTGGCAGCGAATTAGCAAGTAGCTTATGGCATAGTGTACACAGGACTGTGTAGCCCAATTGGCAGATCACTGAACCTGCGAAAATTCTAGGTTAACACTTTTTTTTACTATATACCTGCGAAATTCGTGTCGTTTTCTGGCAGCAGTCCAGACTCCAAGCTGAGATAGCTTTATAACTCCTATGCATAAAATACCCAGAGTCATTACCCCAAAATAAACGACTAAAATCGATAACGAAAATAAGATAAGTAGTGCTTGCCAGCATACCAGTAACAAACTGCTGTGTGACAAAACTAAACGATTTATTTTGCTTCTATAACTGTCAACATTTATAATCTTGGCTTGTACGAAAGTCAGAACATTGTATCGTTAAATTTATTTCGATGTTAGTTTGTTTCCTATTGCCGAATGTAAACGAAACTGCTGTATTTTAGAATTATTGTCAAAGAATATTTTATAGAAGGATGAGTTTTGTAGATATATCTTTGGTTAAAATAAATTACTGTTTTACGATAGGATTTTGACAGTTTTTAAGACAGCTAAAGGGCTGATATTGAATGCATGTTCAGAAGACGGATTATGGCTACCTTCGTAATAGTATGAGTGACCGTATAGCTGATTATATATATGTATGTATATATATATATATATATATATATATATATATATATATATATATATATATATATATATATACACATACATACTAGAAGTCCCCCGCGGCTTTGCTCGCGAGTATTATTCGTAACTGATAATATTTACTTTAATTTAAAAACCTCTTTGTACACAAGATTGGTACTTCAGTCATCAAGTGTTAGAATGTCCAAGCGGCTAGTTGAACTAATTCTGCAGCAGGATAAGTAGCTATAGTTGTCCACGCGAAAATCAGTCTTAAGTTTCTCCCTGCCACTAACAGCGACTTCGCCTGGGCCTTATTTATAGCCCTGCCTATTTGAGGTTCTGGGGTAGTTACAGACACCTAAGGTAAGAGGTTAATCGAATGAGAAACATCTGTTTACCCTGTGCACAACCATTGGGGACGGTGCCCTCAATTATATATTTTCAAAATATTCAATTTAACTTAATTGACATTACAAAGTTTCAGAGGGTAATGGTTTCGCGGAAACGTATTTGGTGCCCTAAACCTGAGATAAGTGAGATGATATATCGTCGTTTTACTGCCAAAAGTGACAAAGTCAAAATGAGATAAAATAATAAAAATGCTAGGAATATGTATATGTTGTTCACGAACAATTGCCCAAGTTTAAAGTCTATTCGTCATTTCGTACTGTTGCGTCACAGTATAGAAACGTACCACATTTTTGTTAATATCTACAATTTAATAGTGTTTTTAAACAAAATAACATTAATGACTTAATCACTTATGGCAGTATACCGACGATATGTCAACTGATGTTGTAGAGGAACCTAAGTGTAAAGCGAACTGCAATTTTACCCCTTTTAAACGACTACATGTAAATTGCACTAATTCGATCTGCCTTGTAGTTATTGTGTGTCAAAATTGAACGTTCGCACGTAGCTTTTAACGGAATTCGAGCCCAGAAACTCCCGGAATTTAGACCTGAGTAACAAACAACTGCGTCACGTAACGTCGAAATAATTCATGAAAATAAAATTTATTAAAAAAAATAATATATCTATGTCCTGGGCTCATAGAGGTTGTACAACATTACGTCTCGATACGTTACTGGTCAGTGAAACTCCTGTATAGGTTATTTAATGCTGCTCGTTCCTGATTTTCGGATAGTTTGCCTTGAAAATTGACCAACTTAGTTTTATTCTTAATAATCACGTTCCTTACAAAGAAAAATGTATACATATTTTTAAAAATATTTACATAAGCATCACTCTGACGCGAACAACACCTCAATATCGATACTGGTTAGATAGATATCGTGGGTGGATGGAAAAAAATTTTGTGCTTTTTCACCCCTTTGGGAGTCGAAATTCGAAATATTTTAAATTTACATCTTAGACATTTGTATAAGTATCCAACTGAAGTGTAAATCTTATCGCTAGCCCGTTCAGTCGAACCAAAATCGATCATTGACTAAAATAACACATATCACCCCTGCACAGTATTGAGAAATCGAATTTCGAAAAATTTGAAAACAGCTTTACGATAATTTCTGTAATCATTATTCTCAAGCAAAAATTAATTGTATATCTCGACGGGTTCGATAGATATCGAGGATTTGTCTAAAACACGTTCAAGGTCTTTTCACCACTTAAGAGAGTGAATTTCGAAAAACCCTTGAATCACGTTTAGAATACTTTATTGGTATCTCGTGGACGTAAAAAACACAACATTAGCCTGCTGGGTTCAAGATATATCGACGATTAATTGAAAACGCTTTTCACCCCTTTTCACCCCTTTTCACGTCCTTAGTTGGTGAATTTCGAAAATTCCTGAAATTACTTTTCAGGTAGTTGAGTAAGCATCAATCCTAAACAAAAATCACGTCGCTATATAAAAAACTATGGGATCGATATATATCGAATGTGAGTCGAAAACTCATATTACCCCTTCTTTAACCACTTTAGGGCCGAATTCAGAAAATATATTTTTAATGGTATTTTGGATATTTACAAAAGCACCAATTTAAAGCAAAGAGCACTTCGATATCCCGATTGATTCGATAGATATGGAAGAATAATCGAAAACACATTTAACGTATTTTCACCCCTTTAAATAAAGAATTTCGAAACATCTTTGAGTCCTGTCATAGACATTTGTAAAAGTAACCAACTACAGTAAAGTTAAAATCACGACGATAGCCAATTGTGTTTCAAAGATATAGACGATTCATAAAAAAAACAATTTTGCCCCTTTTTACTGTCTGGGGGTCGAATTAAAAAAAAACTAAAACTGCTTTTTTGGGTATTTACGTAAGCAATATTTTGAAGTGAATATCACCTCTCTATCCCGAAGGGTTCGATAGATATCGATAGTTGATTGGAAACACATTTAAGGTCTTTTCACCCCCTTAAATGTTGAACTTCGAAAAATCCTTAAATTGGCTAATGTGCATTTTTACGAGTGTCCTATTAAAGTAAAAATCACGACGATTGGCCGTCGGGTTCGAGCTCTATCGATGTTTCTTCGGAAACACATTTCACCCCTTTTCACCCACTTAGAGGTCGAATTTCGAAAAATCCCGTCTTAGTGCTCGCCTACGACCTGAGGGAAACCCCCACAAAAAAATTTCACGATTCTAGGTCCACTGGTTTGGGCTGCAGTGTGATATGTCAGTCAGTCAGTAAGCTTTAATTTATATATATATATATATATATATATATATATATATATATATATATATATATATATACATATGCTACAATTTGCCTAACCATCTCATGTATGCAGTTATCTCTACACTGTTTGACTACAGATCCCCTTGTAATAAAAGTATGAACAAATTATCACTTCTTGAAAGTCGCGCACATCAAAACTACGAAATGAAAAACACAGTATTTTTTTCTCGCTTACACATGCCCAAATACACGCGAATAAAACAATGCTCGTCAACAATGGCCAAACAACTGATACTGACGAGTTTTGAACATACAATGCAATCCGTAGGTAGAATGTTATATATGTATAAGTAATAATAATCTAGCCATGTTACTGTAACAAAGAAACTGGAGTTCAGAAAAAAAAAAATATCTCTTAGACGTTTGCATTCATGTGAAAAACGTGGATAGTGAAAGAACGAAATATTATTAACATATGTATACACTGCTTAGCGATAAGTTTATGGTATTTTTTTCTGAATAAGGCTTTAACTTTTTTTTCATTTTGAATTTGCAAACGAGTTGTTATATTTCAGTGAAGTTAGAGACTTTGTGTCAAGGCAAATGACTACAACAAACAATTCACACGTCTCTTGCACTCTAAGATTCACGGTACGTTTAACAAATCCACATGCACTATGCACAATCGAAAATTTAAAAAATGAGAAAAGAATTTCAAGTCACATTTGTAGGCTTACATAATAAACAGGTGAAGAGAACTATGACAAGTAGGTAAGTGTGTATTCACTTCAGACCTTCTAAGGGAGCATGACTACTAAACAAAATGTTTAGGAAAACGAAGGAAACCAAATTTACTTTTGTATTTATTTGGTCGTCATATTTTTTCAAAGTTTTCTGTTAGAATCGAATTAGTAAAAAATTGAAAATTTATAAAACTTTAGTCACTTTTTTATATCTTGGGTTGTACGTCAGATGTAATTGACGGGTAACCGTAAGACTCGCAGTAGCAGTTTCAACGCGAAAATAAGTTGGAATCCTACTCAACTTACATACCAAAGGTTAGACGGGAAAAGAATATATTACGAACGTTACAGAGAGTAACTTGTGAACAGCATATGCGTAAATAGTGTGCGAAATTTGTTGAAATACGAAAACTGCAAAACATGCGTAAACACTATTCTCGGTAAAGAGAGCACTTTCGGAGACCGTATTGTTAATAATAACAAAGATCAGTTTATTGAAACCTCAGACGTCCACTTTTTGGTGCAGTATGATTCATACACTGTGATTATTACTTACTTTCTTATGGTTTATTGACGATTGTCGGAAATATACAAATTGATCGAAGATAAAACTAATAATCGGAGCATTAAAAGTACTCGCTTTACATTGAATACTTTATATACAGTGAAATTAGTTAGGTTTTATCGCTAAAATTTTTTGAACAATTTCGTCACGCGGAGTTGTGTTTCTAAACGGTGAACTACTATGCTAATTATGATGTCGAAATCAACGAAAATGTTCACTCCGAGTAGATTTTCTGAACACATAAGTTAATGCCTAAAGTCTTGAAAGTATCAGAAAAGTCTTGGCAACACTGGTACACTCGGCCAGGTTGATTGTGTTGTAACACAAATATATAAACGTATCGTGTAAGGCACTTACTGTTCGAAATTTTAGAGCTGTAACTAACTGCTGTATCGCATTCGGACGACGTCCATCATCCGAAAAATGAAATGTTTTTCTTTACAGAAACATACCCAAAGATGTGTAAAGTATAAATCTTCCATTGTACGTTTCGAGTAAGTGTGAATTAAATTTACGTGGAGTTCAGCGTGGACCAAGATGTGCTGAATGAATGCTCAAATGAGAAAGTGTGTGCATTACGGGGTGTTTTCCGAAAGTCGGGCGTCGTGTCGGCGGGAAATGCCTCCGCCCACCTCCAGGCGTGGAAATGAGAGTGGAGTCTGGTGATCCGAAAGGGAAGCGCGAAATTAGAAGACTGCATCTTGGGAGAATCCGCCGAGGAAGAGATGGGGAGAGTCGGAGCCCTGGAGATTAGATTCTCACACTCGACAACAGGCTCCGGCGCAACATAACAAAAAAAAAGTTGGTGGGAAGTGTAGTTGTTGGGAGAGAGGGGGTGAGGTGGCACGAAATGCCCAGAGATGTGAGGCGGCGGGGGCGGTCGTGAGAGAGAAGGTTCGGCAAGACAAATGGGTGTCGCTGCATATGTAAAGCGCGGAACACATCCACCATCCACCCCTTTTGTCCATCATTTGTCACTGTCGCTGGGGCCGGTGTCGTCCCCATGGCAACAGCATCCCCCGCCAGCCTCCCCTCAACCATTATTAATACACGGTTTACACCAGGCTTTCCGATACTTCTGCGCGCTGCAGACATACAGACGGTGTCCCGCCACGCACAGCGCGTGCTCAGCTGTGCTGCCAACTGCGCCCATCGAAAACATGCTCTAATATTAATGTCTTCGTATCATCTGTGCTTAGGCAAATGGCTGAGCGTACTTACCTCTTTGAAAAATTGTATTTCCTGTATGTTGCTCATTACTGTACTAATATACTACTTCACAGTTCCGAATATTAATCTCCACGTAGAAGTCGACAAAGTAAAACTATATTACATAATTAAATCACAGTTTTAAATTAATTAAATCCTGGGAAACGTATAAATAATAAAGTGCTTTGGTGAACTTCAAAGTAACCTGTAACACAATTCCTCAATGTCATGAAAAAACAGGGCGGTACTGTCTTAATTAGGCAAAACTACATTCTGTAGTTCAGACTGGCATTGTATTTCTGAAGCATCGCGGATCTGATACTAACTAACGAGTGGTATTTACAAAATAATTAATTACACATGGAAAACGCAACGCTTAAATGCTGTATTTAAGTAATTATTGTTACAGATTAAGTTGTTCATGTCTCTGAAGCTTCTACTCACTGACTACAGCCTTATTTAACTAACTCAATAGGTTTTTAAAGATGCTGTAGTGAGGAAAGAAAGCTTATAGAACTTCTGAGTTTGTCCGAGTACTGTATATCATACTTTATAGCTAAATACACCAGTGTTACAATGAACTAAATTATCTGAAGTCTTGTGTGCCGTGCTGCTGGATTATGAAAATTTGTCAGATGTATGTCATGTCCCAAAGTCGAATACTTTTCACTTACAGTTTAAGATACGCAAACTAAGTTACCATAACTGGGATGTCCGTATCAATGTACGGAATTACAAATAAAATCATTCACATGATTTTATTATTTTTGTTTTTGAAGTAAACTGTGGTATTACCAAATACTTAATGTCAATTTTTGATATGCAAATATTTGTTCATATGTAGATATTTTGCCTCTATTTCCAGGAAACAATCTTGTGGCAGTACAACCCCTAGTCTCTCTCTCTCTCTCTCTGTCTGGCTCTGTCTCTCTTCCTCTCTCTCTGTTTCTTTTTCCAAATCGGTCTAAGGTGACGCCTCTGAAGTAAACCTATGTTATAAATCATTACTGATAAATAGTGTTAGTTGACTCTGGATAAGTCTAGATAACAATTTAATAGGAGTTTAAAAGAAGAAATGATAACAAAAATGTTGTTCTATTTCACTAAGAGCCTGGAGGCCCGACCGCTTGGCTCCGTGGTTAGAGCTTCTAGGAGTTGAGCCAAAGGTCCCGGGTTTGATTCCCGGCCGGAGTGGAAAATGTACCGTTACTTCTCCGAGTTCAGGACAGAGTGTTGAGTTGTCACCCCAACTCCCTCCTGCGGCAGGCAATGACGAACCTCCGCAGTTTTATACCCACCTAGTCTCGCCTCAGGTGTTCTCTCTGAGGTTGAAACAAACCGCCGGACTGAAAGCTCATCAACAAAGCCTGCCAGATTATTCACATATGAATATATCTCCTCAAAACTGAAATTTTCACGTTGTTAAAACTCAATACTAAATTTTATGAAAAATACTAAGAAATCTAAGCATCCAAAACTACAACTATCTATACCCGATACTGCAATTCTCTACTTCGATCATTTGGACGAAATATCAAACAGCAAATACAATGGTAAGCATAACAATATGTAAGAAATAGAGAAAATAAGAAAACAGCTAAACTAACGTGCAGAAAAGACTGAAAGACAAATGAGATTGCTCAGGATCCAGCACAGTAGAGTACTCGCAGTGAAAATATTGTTTACAAGATGTGTTTTTGCTTGAAGCAAATAAATACGTACTTCAGGGTACTAAATATTTTGTTAGTTGAACAAACTACGAAATAGGCCCTAAAACAGATTTTGAGATTTTTTAATTTTTGATGCAATACAATTATAATTTATTGGTTTGTGGACATACGCTATTGCTCATGTTTTGCTGATCAAACTTGTGTTGAATGACAAAGTACAAAAAAGGAAACAAAAAAATTATATAAAACACAAAAAAATATAAAAAGAGTGAAAAAAGCAATCCCAGAGAAATTCTGTCGGTTTTTTTTTAAATAATTGTTATATTAGACAACAAACAATTCTAGAGATAGAATTCAGTCGAATATAGACACAACACCCAAACACAAAAGACAGACACAAATATAGAACTAGATTCTCAATATGAAAAAAGATGGAAATAGACAAAAAGCCGTGAACACTGGACAACAAACAATAGATAGACAAAAAACTGGTTCTCTTCTTCTTATATTTTTGTGTGTATTTTATATAGTTTTTTTTTTTGTACTTTGTCATTCAACACAAGTTTGATCAGCAAAATATGAGCAACGGCGTATGTCCACGTACCAATAAATTCTAACCAAATTTGTTAATCGAACAAAATATATAATTAATGCTGCCTGACAATAGAATATTGGTAGATGCGAATGTTATGATTTGTTTGGAAATATTAAAAACGTATATTTTGTTGATACAACAAATCCATTTGTATGTACGCACGCCTTTGTTACGTTTATACCTTCATATTAATTTTGCAATGTATGTAACAATTAACGTAATAGTAAGGTTCTGACATTTTTCAAAAATGATATATTGGTACTAACAATCCCTTGTAAGGTATTTCGACCAGAAATTTAAAATAAAGACGAAAACATATAGGCGTAAGTGTCGCGCATTTTTCAGACGCACTTACACTAAGGCTCAGTCCTGCCGTGGTAAGTAAAACACAAATCGCCGAGAAAATTTAAAACTACGATGTGGCCTCAATTTATTTTGAAAATTCTAAATGAATCTTGAAGTATAATGAAAAAATTTTAATAAAACAACAAAATATTACCCTGATAAGTAACAAAAGAACAACGAAATAAACTGGTTTCATAAATATAACTAATATGCAATGTACAAAAAATATTTCGTTTCTCAACTAACTTTCTGTCAGTGTACGCATCGAAGAACGACAATGTGCAGCTAATGTGACAGAGAACTTCAAGACAGCACACAGCAGTGCGCTACGAGCTGAGGTGACATTTCGAACGACAAGAAGAGTTGTACGCAGATTCAATAATGTTCGTCCATGAACAACTACGGTGACAGACGACAGTTAGTCCAACAGTCAGAGGTTGAAGTTGCAAGATGAATGTAACGTCCAACTGAACATGGATACTGTGACTAGTAAGGTGCATGAGGTTGATACCTGCCAAAAGGATACAGTAGCTGAGAGCCGAGCATTGGAGTTTAGTGAGTTTTCAGATGACAGCTGACTGTCTTACTGGCATTTATTGACGCCTATACGCTTCAACCCTAGAGAAGGGGCGAGAGAGAGAAATAAGGGGAATTAGGCATGGATCACTTCTTCAAGATCGTTAGGGGGCCTCCCTACCTGCGCTGGAAATGCATTGTAGCGAGTTGCGATTATTCTTTTTTGACGAAACAACTAAAGGCGCATTATATTTATTTATCTATGAAAAGACTAAACACTTCAAACATTGTCGCTATAGTTTCAAAAATTCAGAACTTTTATTTAAAACGTAATTTTCGGGCCCCCTCAACATGGCCACAAATGGGTTTTGCAAACTGCCGTATCTGTAAAAACAATAACCGGATTTAAAAAAAACACAGCTATAGAAACAAGCGTTAGACTTTGAACTATGCTAGCCACAAATAAAAAAATGTGGTCACCGCTTAAAGTCCCATAGGAAAAAGGATAACCCTAAATCACTGCACGCCAGCTAGGTAGCTTGCGCGGAGAGGCGATAATGCATTACACATGTCGGTCAACGGCAACTTTACAGCTCCTACCTCACACACACAAACGCAGCCTATCTAGGGAGGCCCCTTAAAAGGAGCCGTTAGTAGGTGGTATAGTGTTGTGTGGCTGTACGAAAATCCACATCTTCCAAGAAGACCCAACCACTGATATTAGATATTGTACCGAAGTTCATCTTTCTCTCATACCTTTTCTTCCGATATGCTTTGGGTCCTTAGTTCCTCTTCCTGGACAACGCCAAACTGCATCGTATCATCGGTTGTCGCTGAGATGTTGAAGAGTGCAGATATCATCCAGTTAAATCGTGTCGCACACATATGGGACGTTGTCAGAATTACACTGCAGTGCGTCGCTAACCACATGCCTCGTACTGGGCATGTTCAGACTGCGCACGCGTTATCCTCAGTATACAAGGGAGATTTTTATGGTTCTTAACTTCCGCATTTAATATAGATATAAAATATAATAATACTCTTTATTGCTGTTCTCGGAAGCCACTTTTGATCGAATAGCTTTTCATCTCTTGGATTTCTTTCTTGATAAGTGTTGTTAACGATTCTCATGCCCTCACTTCTCGACTGTTTTAATTATCTTGAAACACTTTGCGTGACGTTACATGTACTAAATTGACCGGTCCTTAATTATTTCAAATATTTATTTATGATTACAAATAGTGTACTTTTCTTTGAAGCTATGTTAGCCGAGTACATACGTTTTGGCTTTTAAAATCCCACATAAAGCTGGATTCACAACCAATGCTTTAAATAGTAACACTGTGCATGTAAGTATTCGCATCATTACGTAGTGCGCGTTATGTACTGTACATGACTGAGTCGATTAACTTTCTACTCCTTACGTACGTGCGCTAAGTGGTTGTTGTGAATCCAGCTTAAAATTAACCGTAAGAAAGTTTAGTCTTAATTAAATTTTGATAATGTTTATAAATAGGCTACTTCTCTGTTTTGTCATAAATAATTGTATATGTATCGTTTGAAAACTATTAATGTGCCAAAATATACTGCCGACATTTTGCACAAACAAACACTAGTTTTGTACACTTCTAGATTCTATAGTGCTTTGTCTATTCCCAAAAACCTTACGTACTTACTTGCATACGTACGTTATGTTAGTGTGGTTGAGAATTCAGCCTATGCCACTATTGAATTACTGTATGTTATTTTCAAATTAATTACTCATATTTTTGCAAGATTTTGTGTTTTAAATGTACTTCAATCACATTATCAGAGCTATCAGACATACGAAATTAGGTTAGTTTCAGAAATATCATAATCTAACAAATAAATATTCTAAACTTTTGAATTTACTATGTTAGCTTTTCTTGCCATAGACACCCATTCAACAGTTCTTTATTTGTAAACTCAACTGATATTTTTGTGGCTACCCCAAACCATTTTATGCTCGTGGCAAATTAATTAGAGAAAATTAATTACAGAGAGTGTGTTTCAATGCGTTTAAATGATTTCCAGTTACACTACGCATAAATATTCGTTTTACCAATTCAGGCGGAAAATTTCACATTTTAATTAAAAGCAGGTCAAACACCAACAGTCTACTGATATATTTTGGACACAAGTTCTTTTTCTCTAGTTCGTATATTTGACCATGAAGAATCGTAACCGATATTATCCTTGGTGAAGAAAGAACTGTGTGGTGACCTCCTGGTATATTCGACATTCAGATAATCTAGTTAGTCACCCTGATGTGGCTCATGTCTCCAACTCTTTGACAAGTGTGCTTCTCAGTTACCAAATGAAGTCAGTGACTATTACCTTCTCTTTCGAGATTTATGATATTCTGACCTTGCATTCACTCATTAGTAATTTTGTAATTAGTATTTCAGTTCAGACAGAAAGTTGTCGATTATTTCTATTTAGCAGTGTTCTGAATATTAGCTATCAACTACACAGTCGTTTTAGTTTAACAAACTGAGGATCGTGACACTTTAATTAACTTCAGTATATACTGAACACGGCGTTTGACAGACATTTTAATGGGCATTCTGAGGGTTATCGCAATTTGCTAAACTAGTTGACACTTTGCTGTAAGTAAACACGTAAACTAGTATACGTATACTTTACCTTATATTTTAAATTAAGTTATTTACAGGTGTTTTAATACATGTTTAAGATATTTCTAGCAAGAAACTAATTACGTTACTGTAATATATTCCTGTAATTTGATTTTCCAGAGGTATGTAGCTCAGTGCATTTCGCTTACTGTTTTTGAGACGTTTTTCCTCACATTCTTTAACATGTATGTGCCGAGAAAACACTTACTTAGTATTTTAGAAGATATATGGAAAATAAAACAGGCAATTTAGCTGGCTCACAATCTTCAAATATTATATGGATGTATTTTCATTATACTTTTTTTTATACAACCGACTACGAATGTAACGGAATAATTGTTTCGTCACTACAGTTTATCTAGGCGTGGCTATAATTACATAGAGGTTCATGGCATTGTTTTGTCTTCATTTAAAGTCTGGCTCTTTTTGGAACATGAAACGTCCTACAATATTTACAATTTAAGTGGTACATGTGATAAAACAAATACAATTTACTGAATGTTCCTCACGTGAACATCCGCTGTTGTTAGAAATTCCCTTGGAATATCACACGCCACGTTTGATGTTATATGCATGCGTGCATGCAGTTTCCTACGTCACCGTGTTATGACGAGCTTTCCTCGCAGGTTTTCCCTTTTGTTTGCGACTGTCCAACTACGTCGAGTGACTTTCCGCGGTCAGCAATCACAGGACACGTGTTCAGAGCGGCTGTCAAGCATGACGACATTCGGCACCGCGCCGTCTGTAGTCGGACCAGTGTTCGGGCCTCGCGTTCGCAAGACTTCCCCGTCGTAAATGTTTTAATATTTCCCCACCCTTCCTCGGCTCTGCCTTCTACCTCGTCGCTAGTCCACATATTCATCCCTGGGGCGCGTTGTCCCTTGGTTGCACGACGTCCCGAACGAAGAGTTTGTCGGCTATAGAAAGTGAGGGGGGGGGGCTGAGGACGGTTGTGAATATTTCACATGCCGCGTCGCCAGCAGAGTTTCGACATCGGGGTCGGTGGGCCGGCTACGTGACAAGCGGCTTGTCAAAACACGTCATACTTTTCGGACTTGCCTTGCCGTAGAGCACGAGAGCCTTTTATCTCTTCGCGACCCCCAGACTAGCTTTCTCTCTCTCGTGATCTCTCTCACGCACTACCGCTCACTCTCGGCGCGTCCGCGAAAAAGAACTCCCCCCTACTCCTCCATCCTTCCTCCTAACCCACACGAATGCATAATTCATCGGCGCGTCAAGGAGACGTCCCTGGGAAAACCCCGACGTGCGACCACTTCGACGATCGTAAATAATCCACGCGCGATATTCCTACAATTCAGCTCACAGGGAATATTTAGGTCATGTGTTAAGCGAGGGACGGGGCGGTGGAAACACTTCTGTGCGGGCCCCCAGAAACTTCGGCACTTTCCCAGAAACGTGGCGAGTTTTTATATTATCCGCCGTCCTGCATACAGAGGAGAGTTTTCGACAGCGCCGGGAAACATTCCCTTAACGGCGACAAAGTTTTCCGTGACCTTACTTCGACATGCGGTAACCAGAGTTTGGCGGCAACATTCGACCATTTGCTTACACAGAAAACTAAATACTGCTTTTTCAAACACGCGTACCTCAGGACAATTAATCTTCGATTTTTTTTACTCTCAAACGTAGCAGAACTGACTATCTCCTCGAAGAATGTAAATGTAACGGACAGTAAACTTTGCTTTTTTCGAGAATTGTTATTGCTAATGCCACAGGTTCACAACTAAATTCACTAGGGAAACCATTATGTCGCCTCCTTATCTAACGTCATGAGAGGCAATTAAATGGCATACTTTCGTAAGAATTTTGCGAGGAAGGTGAGACGTTCTTCAGCACTTCGCCCAACTTTTCACGACTCGTACGATGGTCGATTTGTATTTGTATAGCACAGAAGTTGTAATTCCATATTCCCTCGTTGCATTCTTGACAGTCAAATCCTTACGAGAAGTGTGATTATCTACGGACACTTTTAATTTAAAATTCCTCTAAAATATAGTATCCAAACATTGTCGTTAATGGGTATTAGACTTTACACTCATCAGTACATCTCTGAGTGACCATGGTTATAGAAGGAAGAGTGTGCGTGTTTTCCCTCCCCCTGGCACGCCTCGAGACGTCAGCGATTTAACCCACAGTCAAACGCGACCGCGTACCAGCCACGGTGCACAGAAGCGTATCTGACGTAACCTTCAAGACGTATAGGCTGGTCTAAATGTCGTGTCATACCTTACGTTTATTTGCTATACAGAAACCGACAGAGTTATGCTTCGTCGAATATCACGCAAGGTCAACACACCGCGTCATTATGTGCCACAACAATAACGACAGATCATACGGACCTTCTGGACGCATTAACGATACATCCTGTTCTCTGTATTGAGTTTTGCCTTTTTGTAACTGGTAGAGACCTGAAAAAATTCGCGTTTTCTTTTAGGAGCAAGCTAGAGTTATAGCAACTATAGGTCTGTATCACGTTAACAATAGGCCGTTGACTTATTCGACACTTCCTGGAAGTAGCTGAGCTAATAATAAAACTGTAGTTGAATACGGGCCCAATTCACTGTATCAGCGAGCTGCAAATAAATAGCTGTATTCTGTACGATTTCACAATTATTCTTGGAAGCTAGCCTACAGGTCACTGACCCGCGAATTTTCCCGGTCTCTAGTAACTGGGTAACTTAGACGATAAGACACTTCCTGGGGTGAACAGACATGATTGCCCGCTTTCATAGAACAATGGGTAAGGAGACATTTCGAACACCCCGTAGTGCGCAGTAGAGGACAAGTTTGTGCGGCAGGACGGGTTCGCCCTAGTACACTATAAACCTATACCGGACAGCTTGAGCGCTTTGGCGAGAATTCTGATTGTGTTGTCACGTCAAACCACCAGAAAACAGCACCGCACATTTAATTGATTTCAGATGAACGCTGCCAACATAAAAATTCTGGGAAAAATGTCTTTATGGGGAATATATTTTCGTTGCACAGAGAAAATAAAAAATAGCTATACGATATATACATAAATATTAAATAAGGCATGTTAAAATAATAAAATTAAATAATTATACAAAAATAGTATCAAAATATGTATTAGTTTCACACCATATCGCTAGGTTATTTTTTACAAGCTGTCCGGTATTATTAGTCTCTAGGGTATTTGGTTCGCCTGTTCCCTTCTTCCAGCCACGGCCGTGGTGTTAACATGTGGTCTGACTCCTAATATACTATGTTTCTCGTAACGTAAGTAAAATTTGGCTGCTAGGGGGTCTACTTATGGGCAATAAGTTAATATTTCGTAAGATTTGTCACAATGGAAGACATTTTTAGTCCTAAAAGTAACCTGAGATGTCTATTTCACCATTTCTACTGTAAATTTTATCTTGCATTAGGAAACACATTGCAAAGTATTAACATTCATTGCACATTCGAAACTGTCTAATTTTACTGACGTTATACGTAACAAATTACACCACCGTTGTCCCGTGTTACGATACAATACACGGACATAAGAGAAGACGTAACAATAATTGTATCATTTTCGCAAGTTTCTCGTATATTATGTACACTACGCTACTATACCAGTACACTGTTATTGTAGGCTGTTCATTATAAACTGAGGACTCGTCAAAACCTATATCCGTATATGTAATGTTTTGAGGGTAGTGTAACGTTCACAATGGTTTTTAGATACTTGAAAGTTTTCATATTAAATCTATCTAAGACGGCTGCAAAACGGTTGAAAGAAAAAAAATTTAAGCAGTGCTCACTTCATCGTGAACAGCCTGAGGTGGTCACCGAGCGGTGTGCACAACTTCGGCCAACACACACTACTACGTTCTCATGCAACCTTCAAGACTTATAAATTTGTCCTTGAAGCTGTAACACATCGCTACGAGTCCGGGGCAAAATAATCACTTTTGAAGCCGTATTATCAAGATTAGAAAACGTACAACAATATTTTTGTAACCATTTTTGTTAACTTTAGAACTCGGTAAAATTTATGCACCGTACGTGTAACTTACTTTCACTGCTATGTTTATATTTATAAGTGGTGTAAGGATTGAAGCTGTCTAAACAGATACACATAACCAAGGCTTCTTTGCCGTAAACAGCTATAAGCTGGCAGTAACTGCAGTAGAGAGTAATATCTAACACTGAAGCGAATTTCTCTTGTTACATCTGATATCTGCGAAACTATCAGCTGTGAATGCTAGCGCTATATTTATGTTTAAGTTGATAGATGTGATAATATAAAATTCTGTGATTATGAAAACGAATGGTTTGATACTATTCATTTTATGACTTATATTCGCTAATGTGATATATTTTACGAAAGAAAGAAATTAAGCAATATTACCAAGCAAACAATGTGAACGTCATAAATTTGAATTTCGAGCGACCAGGTTTAAAACGTCAGCCACCAAGGTAGTTCTGGCTTAAAAGGAGCCACAGTATCCTATGATAAGAGATAGCCATCAGTGACAGATATTGTTGTGTACTGTGATTGATAACGTGTGGAGCAATTCCCAGCCTTGGAGCAGCAGACTTGTGAAACGCAGCTCAGGCGCCTGGTGAAGACATGTCCAGCAGGCAAGGTGTGAGCTAGGCGCGTCGTCAAAGCCACGCACTAACTGCCAGGTCTCATCAACTTAGGGAAACCGAAGCATTGCCGAATATACCCGAGCATTACGTTCCACTGTCTTATAACCAACTTCAAGTAAAAAAAAAATACTGAAACAATACCTGCATAACCGTAGCGTACGTGAAAATAACTTACAGTGTGTTTATTTTCTCACTGAGAATCGTGAAAAATATAATTTATTAGCATGCTTAAAATCTGATTTTAACGTGTCCTAAAGGTGGCAGTTAACCTAAAAATGTCTGCACTGTTTTGTCAATCCCTAAATGTAGTAGTAATGAACCGACTACGGGTGTTTTTGGTAAACAAATAACTTGGACAAGGTTCTCCACTTCTGACACTAAATTTAAATCACGACCGTAGAAATTCAGATCGGGACACTGACGTGAAATGTTAGTTAACATATTTTGCGTTTTAGTGTACTGTTTTACTTCACTCAACAACACGTAACATAAGACATTAAAAACGTATATTCGTACTTTAATGCATCAGTAATACGCCAACGAACATTCCTGCGCATAACAACCCAACGGCAAGGAACTAGCGGTACGCCATATTATTAAGGTGACCGCCTGGCCAAACCGCCAAATTGAGTGCAGAGCTTTGCCAGATAGAAGTTTATTCCAAACACTGATCAACGTGTATGGCCGATTCATGCTCAAGAATACCAATTAAAAACCCTTAACACTCGTGTATACTCACTTCAGATCATCCACGAATCTTTAAGGGCTCGGTTAATTTGACGAATTTCGTCACGCTTCTAAAAATGTTTTGCAGTAATGTGTTTCGATTGCTAACCTTAAAATCAACAACTACGTCGCCCCATTTGGCTGAATATATAACCAAGCGCTCTCACTGGCAGTTCATTCGAGTGAGTCAGTTCATACAGGGAGGATGTACTTATAACTTGGCATATTCATCGTTTCAAGTGAGAAACCATGAAAAGACGAACACAGTATGGCCGAAGCCGGCAATCGAACATGGGTCTTCCCGAATGCGAGTCCTGCTTTGCACCACATTGCTTGGTCCCACTTGCTCACGATAGTAAAATTATCCGAAATGTTTCGATTATTGACCCCGTGTTCAAATTTCGAGGTACTCGTCGGCTGAGTTTGTAACCAAAGTGTGCAGGCTCTTTGTGTTATTAGAACTGCAGAGTTTGAATAAAGAATGTTGGTCGCAGAAGCGCAGTTTTCCTTAATTGTTTTGCGTACGCTTGAGTTTGATGTACAGCAGGTAGTCTCATTCACCGCTAGTATTTACCAAATTGTGCAATTGTCTTGAAACGCAGTTGACAATAATGACGCGAGTATACGACTACGGGCGGTAAAAGCCATTATGGTATTTGTTGTAGCTATCAACATAACCCAAAATAAAATAAAATGTAAAACGGAACCAAGGCCCAGATCTCTAAATCGCTGTTCGCAAACTTGTGCGTCGCCTTTTTCTAAACAAGTCTAAAAAGTCAGTAGCATTCTTCAAGACTTGCAGAAGGTATTCGTAATTATTCATAATTTTGCAGAAAAGGAAGCATTGTACGGTTTCTCATGCTGCAGTCCGTAACACAGTTTGAAAATTACCTGGAGGAATAAGTCCTAGTGGAAAAGTTCCTTTATAGGAGGCGCTTACGTATATCATAAATCACTTTCAAATATTTTATACCGCTGAAATAAATTCTAAAATTAGACTGTGCTATACATATCTATATAATTGTTTCCTGGTTATGAACAGAATAATACGATTTTTGAAACTGATTTGCAAAGGGACACATTGAGACTGAGTTGGCTTATGGACATACGCCATTGCTGACTTATGCATGGTGTAAGTCCATTAAGTCATTCATTTTCATCAAACTGTACAAACTGTTTTTAATAAAGTCTTAAAAATTTATATACACACACATATACATATTCCTCTATATATAAAAGAGAACCGTGACTGATTAACTCACTGACTGACTGATATATCAAACTACAACCCAAACCGCTGGACCTAGAATCGTGAAATGTTTTATGTGGTTTCCCCTCAGGTCGTATGCGAGCACTAAGAACGGATTTTCCGAAATTCGACCTCTAAGGGAATAAAAAGGGGTGAAATGTATTTCCGAAGGAACGTCGATAGAGCTCGAACCAGACGGCCTATCATCGTGATTTTTACTTTAATGGGACACACATAAGAATGCATATTGGCCAATGTTAGGATTCCTTGAAATTCAACATTTAAGGGAGCGAAATACCTTAAATGTGTTTCCGATTAGCTATCGGTATCTATCGAATTATTCAGGATAGAGAATTGGTTTTCACTTCAAAATGTTTCTGATGTAAATATCCAAAAAGTAGTTTTAGAATTCTTTGAAATTCGACCCCATAGCAGTAAGAAGAGGGGAAATACGTTTTTAATGAATCGTCTATATCATTGGAACAGAATTACAATCGGACCCGTCGAAATATACAGTTAATTTTTTGCTTCAGGATGACGATTACAGAAGTGATCGCAAAACGATTTTAAGATTTTCGAAATTCGAACTCTCAGTACTGTCCAGGGGTCATGTGTGTTTTTAATGAATCATCGATTTTGATTCGACTGAACGGGGTACCATCGTCATTTGCACTTCAATTGGGTACCTATACAAATGTCTAAGATGTGAAATTAAAATATTTCGAATTTCCACGTGCAAAAGGGTGAAAAAGCACAAAACTTGTTTTCCATCAACACACGATATTTTTCTAACCGGTAGAGATATTGAGGTGTTGTTCGCGTCAGAGTGATGCTTACGTAAATATTTAAACAATAATATGTAAGTTTTTTTACTTTATAAGTTAATTGATTATTAAGAATAAAACTAAGTTTGTAAACTTTTAAGGCAGACGATCCGAAAAGCAAGTATGACCAGCGAGAAATAAATTATGCAGGAGTTTCACTCTACAATAACCTATCGTGACGTGGTGTTGTACAACATTTATAAGCACTGTAGGGCCTACATGAATATTTTATTTTCTTAATTAAATTTGTTTTCTTGAATTATTTCGACGTTACGTGACGCAGTTGTTTGTAGCTCGAGTCTACATTCCAGGAGATTCTGGGCTCTAATTCTGTTAAAAGCTGCGTGCGAACGTTCAATTCTGACACACAAAAACTGCTAGACAGATCGAATTAGTGCAATTTGCGTGTAGTCATTTAAAAGGGGTAAAATGGATTATGCAGTTCACTTTCCAGTCCACTTCCTCGACAACATCAGCTCACATATATCACCTAATTAATCTCTAGATTGGGGCACCAAATACGTTTCCGCGAAACATTTTCCCACCAAAACTTTCTAATGGCATTAAATTACAAGTGGATATTTTGAAAATATGTAGTTGAGGGCACCGTCACCATTGGTTATGCACAGGATAAATCAGATGTTTTTCATTCGATTACATTTAAGAGTCTGTGTAATCATCCCACAAGCTGTTAGTGGCAGGAACAAACTTAAGACTGCTTTTCGCGTGAATAGCTATAGCTACTTATCCTGTTTTAGTGTTGACTCAACTAGCATAGTTGTCATTCTAGCGCTTGATGACTGAACTACCTATCTGGTGTACAAAGAGGTATCTGCTCTGAGTAATGCACGCGAGCAAAGCCGCCGGCGCACAGTGCTAGTGTGTGTGTATATATATAATGTGTATGTATGGGAAATATATGCTCGCCAATTGGAGATCGGGGAAGGCACAACAATTGCAGAGGAGATTTCTGGCTAGCCAATAACGTTACCAAAGGTGAAACAGATGCGTGGTGTTGGAAGCGACTGGCCGGGGGGAAGAATGTGGAGATGAAGGCCAGTATCAGAACTGGAGGGAAGCGCCCACAGACTGACGGAAACTTGACAGTTCGAGCATGATCGGCTGCCCGCATTCCAGAGCCGGCGGCGGGAACGTGATTTCATTCTGTTTTGGCTCAGTGCAGCTGTTCCCACACGTCACGCGCCAACAGCGTGCGCCGCCTCCCGCATAGCGAGTGATTGCGGCGAACAGATTCCACCCTGGCTTTTCACCTTCACACGAGAATACACTCCCGTCCGTAGATATGAGGCCTCTGTACAATACGTTCTCACCTTCGATTTGTTTGAGGGCGTTGTCTGCCTCGGCGCCTGGTGCCAGCAAGGATACGGATAAATATGTTCAATTGTATTCTATGGTGTTCAGCATCTGACAAACCTACATACGAGGTTATTATTATTTTTAACCTCCGATGGTCTGCCTGTAAAAAACATGATATATTGTACAATTACTTTTAGTTTCTACTGTATGTGCGATAATACTTTTTTTTAAACATAACCGAGAACACATAAAAAATCTGTCTGCCAGTTATGTTTAGATGGTTTTTGCCGTGATTCCTAATTTTTTCACAGCAAGAACTTCTATGGTTTCGAATAAAAAGTCAACTAACCAGAATTTCGTTAATCACATAATTATCTAAAACCATACTATTTACTACCTAGAAAAAATCTGCCAAAATGGAGAAGACGATTTTGAACAAAACTGCCAGACATGTTTTTTTATATCTGCTTCATTTAGGCGTAAAAAATTAATATCGCTAAAATAAGAAGAAACAAAAGGGCATGGCCGAGGGCTTGGTACATAATTCAACGCTAAAAGTATTAATTTAAATCTGTAGGTTTCTTGAAGCCAATTTGCGATAATTAAACATTAGCAATCCTAGACAATAGTTTTAGCCAACGTTTTAAACAAAATAGTTTCCAATGTTACGAACTTCTGAGGCACAATCTCTGACGCCGAAACCTCGTGCGTTTAACTACGGCGCAAGAGATCACGCGTAACGAATTAGTAATTCTGGATAAATATATGCTCATAATGTTGGCAAATACCTTTATCTAAGATTGTCATTGAGTATTTTATCCATATTGGCTTCGAAAAAAAGCATACAAATCAATTCATGTTTTCAGCGTTTATTTATCTAATAGGCACTCTTAATATTCGTTCATCTATCAGTTACTTTTCAACATAATCACCACGCAGATTGAGACACTTGCACCAGCTTTCCAAGAGCCTCTGCAAAGAAGTCTGCCGCTTGCCTTACACAACGCTCATTCTGCGATTGATTCCTGCAGATTCGTGCCCTTCTGTCTATCAAAACCAAACAACTCACAAGCAGCTCGCATTTGGCCGTACAGTTTATTGCCGCGGATATGTTGACAAACCCGTAACTACGCCTCAATTGATGTGTTGGTTTGGCCACTGAATGTGGTTGGGGAAAGGAACTATCTAAACAATAATGCTGTGTTACGATTCGTTTGCTATCGCGTCATGAGCATCTCATGAAGAAGCTAATCTGCAATCATTATATTTCATGCATCTCGTTCACGTACTACGCTCAAAATGTTGAAACGAACAAGTTTGAACTGGCAGGCGGCAACTTTATCATCAGAGAGTATTGGAAAGCTGGTGCACCGGTACAAGTGTCTCAATCTGCGTTGTAATTACGTTGAAACGTAACTGAAAGATTTACGTATCTTTAGATATGTACAATCATTTTTCAATTCATTCCCGTTTTTCTTTAACCGACCATCGGACATTGGAAAAAAAAAATAATAACCCTCGTTTATGCCACAAGTGACTCTTTCGTTCATCTCGATGAAGTCCATATTTCTATATGATATTTTCAGGCTTTTTTTTTTTTATAAATACCCTGAAACTTTGGACAAATAAATATTTTCACTGTAAAAAAACACATGAAAACTTCATCTCCTAATATTTTCCTACGTTTTCACTCTTATAGCAATAGTCTCCGTTTCTCAGTGATTTCGCATGTGGGAATTGTGCCGGACGATGCCGTTGATCGGCGGGTTTTCTCGGGGATATCCCGTTTCAGCCACCCCTTCATTCTGGCGCCGCTCCATGTTCACCTCAAGTCACCTCTCACCAGCGCTAAAGACCTAGATGTTAAGCGCTGACCAAAATCTCTCACTCACTCGTTCTCAATACAGAAAATTATTTCTGTTCCCCAAACGATAATATTGTAAATGCTGACTGAGCAACGCCGAATAATATTTAACGTGTAAATACTTATCTTTGCCTACGCCACGGCTGTCAAGTAGGCAGCGTACTTAATTAAATTCAACTCTTACTGATATTTCTTATTTGGGAGGGGGGGAAGAAAAGGTATTAATGTCAGCACTTGAAAGAGATTTTCATTGCTGATAAAGGGGTGATATAATGTGAGTATTGAGCAGCACCGATAGGAGGGGAGAAAAACCGGAATACACCCAAGAATACCTACCATTTGGTATTATTTCCACATTCAAAAATAAAAACCATGTCAACCCCATCGGGAATCGAGTCCGTATCGTTTTCGTGGGTGGTGAGTGCCATTGCAGCTACGACAACAGTAGTCCCTCATTTGCGTGTGTATGTGTGTAAGTAGGTGGCTGTCAAATATCCTGTAGTTTCAAGGCTTTTGACGATTCGAAAATGGGGTGTTTGTATTTAACTGAAATACCTACGCACTAAAATGTCACACTACTGGAGGTCGAAACTAGGAAGAAAAATACTACAATGTTGGTACTGTTTCACTATAAATTCGGTATTCGTTTACTCACGAATAAAACTGCTAGAAACTGATGTCAATTTATTCCTCATTTATCTTATCTTATAATAATAGTTTCTGAAAAGCTGGCATTTCTGAAAAGGCGCATGCTGGTCTTTGGTGACACACTCTGGAAGTTTTTTTACACGATCTGTTTCACCGAGTACTACCCAAGCTTTAGTTGTGTGTCAAATAGCTCTCTTAATCCACCGTAAAATTTAAAATCCCATCCATTTTAGTTTGAATTTCAAAATCGTATGTTTCCTCTACAGATACATCAATAGACGTAACTCGCTTTTTAACGGACATAAAACTCCCACCAAGTTTTGGAGACTTGTGGCTATCAGTGATAGTCAATATCTGCTCCTCACGCAAGAAAAATGTACTGTTTGAAGAAAGTCCGAAATTTACGCGATAGTGTAATATTTTTTCCCCATAATTTTCATCTGATTTTCTTGTGATGTTAAAATGTTGAGTATACAAAAACCAAATATAATTAAAAGTTGGTATAGTTACCATATCGCAGCATGAGAACAGTCATATTTTATTTAGACAGCCACTTTGTTTTTATTGTAGATAACATGATGAAGTAAGCTACAAATCTTTGTTATTTTAGTGCTTCGCGCTGGCCAAGTGGTCCAACCATTCGCCTCCCACCAAGGCGATCCGGGTTTGATCCCGGGGTCGGTCCATGGATTTCCGCATGTGGGAATGGTGCTGGTTGATGCCATTGGTCGGCGGGTTTTCTCAGGGATCTTCCATTTCCCCTGCCCTTTCATTTCGGTGCTGATCCATATTCGCCTCGTGTCACTCCTCACCAGTGCTAAAGACTTCGATCAATCTCTCACTCACTTTGTTGTTTTATATGCATTTTGTATATTTTTTGACAAATGTGCCAGCAATATCAACTTATCTGTTTTGTCCACCAGGAAGTTACGAAGGCAGGGTGTTTTACCTTGACGTTTAAATTTCTGGATTGGAAATTACTAACCGACGATTTTTCTACCAATCGGAAATCTTGTGGTGTACGAACTAAAATTGTTGCTGGTCTTATATTACACGATATTTAGCATCCACTTCATTAGTTACGAAAATAGCGCGTGTGCGAATTGTTGACGCATAAAGAAGTTAGGGCATAGCTTAAACAGGATTGTAAATCGTTCCGCAACCCCATTAGGGTCTACATTATATCTGAACAGGTCTATCTCAGGAGGGTTAAAAGCACGATGAACTGTGAATGAACTTTTCCCGGACTACAATCTCCTGGAAAATTTTCCACAAATTTATTCCCTTACATCCCCCGCACACATGCGCCACCACACATACACGTACACACTCACGCCCTCTCTCTGGTTTTCGGTTCTCGGGGCGTTATGCACGCCTGCCGTCCCGGCGGCCCCATAAATAAAGATGGCGGCGAGGGAAGGCGGTTCCCATGCAATATTGGTAAAGGTGCGGGCGCTCCTACCGTAAACATGTCCCGGGAATCCCAGGATAATACCCCCCAACTCATATCTAGGAGGTTACCGCGGCCAACAACCGCCCATCTCCTCCTCCTCGCACGATCCTCGGCTAGGAGACGGCGATGTGCGGGTGGCCTACCCCCTGCACTCTGTCTCTCGACAAGCCCCTTCTTGTGTTTCATTCTGGCTGGAGGCTTTTTAAGTGACTAGACCTGGAATTGCTGTAATGTTACGGAGTTGTTAACAAAAATTCGTCTGTAAATTAAGTGCTTGAAAGTTTATCAACATCTCCGTAAATAACTGTTCTAGGAATACGGTTTATTTCTTCGGGTAAGGTAGAATGAGCATTTTAAATCTTCGTAGCTCAGGTAAGTTAAGGACAAAAGTACATCTTCGCATCTGTAGTTGAGTCCTTTAACTTTCGACGCGTGCAATACTGTCTCGCTGTTTCATATATAGTTTGCGTGCTACAGAACTACAACAAGCTCAATAGGAACATAGAAGCGCGTGAGCTCTGAGGTCGACTAACGCTCGCTCCACAGTTGCATAATCACCTCTAAGCACACAATGCTCAACTAGTGTCTGCCTCATCTTCGGGGACTTCTTGTAAGGATGATCCACATTTTGCGTTACGTATCACCGTAAGCTCTTAGTTGGGCTTGGAGCAATATCTTCGACAACGCGATTCTGTGAAATATACAATTGTGATTCCCTATAAATTATTACGGGAAGTTAAGATAAAGGTGCACTGCGCGTAACTACACGTTTTTGAAGATTTTGTACAGAGACATTTGAACTAGAAAATTACCTCAAAAACAGCAATTTTAAGTGTTCTCATTCGCGGTAAACTTTATTTCAGATATAGAGAACATAAAATATTGCTATACCCAGTGTGAAGTTTCTTAAATTTTATTTCTAGGAAGACCTAAATGAGACACTTTCAACGATTTCGAAATAAAAACTTACCTGACAAGTGGCTGTTGTGCCCTACTCCGCCCGGAAAGTCAAGGTATTTACTGTTCAGCTTGCTCCTTTATGTGTAGGCGTGAGGATATGTGGACGTAGCTAGTTTTCTCCAAATTTTTCTTAAGACTGCTCTGCACAGGAAAATTTGTACTTCTATAATTGTAACAAACAATATCCAACTCTTACACATTACAGTAATAGTAATTTCCCATAAATAACATATGTTTCAATTTCATAGTTTTTGTACAAGCGCAAGTGAAAATTGCAATGTGGATATTTTTGCTACTTACCTAAAGTAAAAACTATTCAATCGATACGAATGAAATAACTTAGAGTGAAAGTAAATGCATTTAGCTACAAAATAACAACTTCGTTATTTCATATAAAACAATTGTTTGTATAAAAAATTAATTGAATTATCCACATTTTTGCATATCTTTGAGGTCCGTATCTTTAAACAGTAATTTTTATGTGAAATTACAATGGTGTCATTCTATAGCTTCATACTTTTATTACTTTCATTCAAAATTATTTCATTGATATCACTGAAATAGTTTTTACTTTGGGTAAGCAGCGAAAATAGTCAAATAGATGCAATTACATGAGCTTTTACGAAAAATATGGAACAAAATAAATATCTTATTTTTGGGAAATTACTATTAATATAACGTTTAAGAGTTTGACCGTGTTTGGTACAGTTATAAAGTTACATTTATTTTTGTGCAGAGCCCTCTTAACTCCCATTCCACACTCATCAACATTCTGTATATTTTTATGGAAGGGGACCTGAAAAATTCACATTTCGTTTTGGGTACAGGCTAGAATTCTAACCAACTCTCAATTAATGTTCCTTTTTGCTATAGTCCCTTGATTCATTTGACACCTCTTGGAGCCAATAATAAAGAAGAAACTAAATGCAGAACCAATCACGTGATATCAGTTTATCAGCGAGCAGCTAATAAGCAGTTGATGTGTGCTTGGCGGCAAAAATATTCCTAGAGGCTAGCTACAAAGTAAATTTCCGACTGCGATATTTCAGGTTAGAATCTTGAATAAATTATGGATGAGTCTGTGTGTTTATGTGTAAGTTTGCCTTTCTTTAGAAATTATTGCCTACACAAACAATCGTCCTCGTACATTGCAAAAATGTTGACAGTAAATATAAAAATAATATGCGTCTAACGTTATTGAGCGACTATCTTTTTAAAATGTAGATGCTCATTTGATGGGTTTCCATTGGCTATTATTAAATGTTTAACCCTGAATTTTGCACTATCTACTCATGAAATATAAGTTTAAAATATCGAAATGTGTTATCTTCCAACTGATTATTCCTCGTCAGCTATTGTGTTCTAAGACATTCGCGACTTTAGTGTTCTAGGACATTTGCTGACTTTCGAAAATAAATTCACCTTTCCTCGGTAACATACACAAGTTTCCTGAATACAGATAGCAGATATTCTCGATTAGTTCAATCTGAACTTAAATTTCGAAATATTTCAGGTTTTAAATGTTTTCAGTCATTTGGTTGCCGATTTATTCATGCGTATTTCGACCAATATATTGCATTCGTTAAATTTGATTTGTTTATATGGCTTTAAAACATTTTTCTGTCACACACATTGACACACACAAACACACCTGCACGTATTTAAGTATGAGGATAGTATTTTTAAAGAAGCGTTATAACTTAATTAAACAGCAGGGAGAGATTTAAAATTTTTAACTATCCCTTCTGACTGCACGAATTTCGTCCATTCTTCTACCTACTATCACGCACTCATTTCGACCCTAAAACTCGCTTCTCTACACCACCACATTCTATTAGACATTCTTGCAATAATAAGATGGACATTTTGACTTTACTGGAGAGAAAAAATAATCAGAATTGCGAGTTGAGTTCACTAGAAGGATTCCATTTCTTGCGGAGTGAGATAAAAAATGTACATTTCTTTTTGCAGGAAAACTAGTTTTGAAAGGATTTTTGAGTGAGAGCGACGGGAACATGGCAACGGGATATATCTGAAATTGCCCGACCAAAATTCTTAAAACGCTTGTTCATTAGACCTTCGCTCTTCTCAATTATATTCTTCCGGCAGCAACTTTTCCAATCAAAAGTGTTGTTAAAATTGTAATTTGCTCTGTTTTTTAAAGAGTAATATATGTCTGAAGTTCAGTAGAAATGCTCAATGACTGAAATAGAGGAATATTGTACCAGGAATCTTGGCTTGGATAAGGAAAATTGTCTCTTCCACCATTGCAAAAACCGAGCGAGGTGGCACAACAGTAAGACGTTGGACTCGCATTCGGGAGGACCCGGGTTCAATTCCCGACTCTGGCCATCCTGATTTCTGTTTTCATGGTTTCCAGAAATCTTTCAAGGCGAATTCTGCGATGGTTTCTTAACGAAAGCCATGGCTGCTTCCTCTCCCAGCTCCTGTAATTGTACTTAGCTGTGTGTCACCGTCTCTAACAACCTCGTTGTCGACGAATCGTAAAGCCCACTTACCTTACCTAAGTTACCACCATTTAAAAAAAATTACTTTCCAAACAGTATTGGAAGTATTTAACCCATACGCAGTATTATACACTTACCATACTTCAGATTATAAAAACAAACACATAATTAGCATTGTTACTATGCAAGTCTAGGAACATAAATTTAGTATTAGCTGACTGTTTCCTATAAATTTATAGTAACGTTACCACTGATTTATGGGTCATTATTTTAACATCCATACTTTTTCTTAATTAACACTACCATACATCGGCGTGGTATAGTTACAAATATTTTTACAGTGTACATTCATCAGCAATACTGAAAATAACGAGCTCACTCACATACATACACTAAAATGTTAGACTATATGTGTGTATAAATACGCAGCTTGCATACATGATGTTCATGTTAAAAATTGAAATTAAAAAAAATATATTAGTGTTGATTGGTGTTATGCGAATTGAATGTTTAGCAACAACGAACGTACAGCCTTGCGAGATCACGCCAAGTCCCTATCAACGTTTGTCAGGCCAATGCTGGATATGCAGTGCAGGGACAGGTAAACACTTGATATTGTAATTATCACACAGTACAATCACCTAGCTATTTATTTGCATAACTGTTTACACATGGGTTTGAGGGCAGCGTGCTCACAACGTACAGCATTTTCAAAAGGTGCTTCAGCATAAAGAGTATACCGATGTTAAAATAATTACTTTTTAATGTACAGATTTTAATGACAGTTATTTCTAAAGTAATATTGCCGAAAAAAAATATTTTTAGAAAAATTGTATTTGCTCATAATTATTTTGTGACAGGTTAATTTTAAAGTATCATTTTAGGTTCTAACCGTTTGCATACTATCCCGAATTCACTCATTCACAGATAGTATGTTCCAAAATAAAATAGAAAAACATGAGTACTCTACAGGGTCAAAAGACCAACGCTGTTCTTGAGTAACGCTTATTAGCTGGTCCCTGTACAGCTTCATTTTATAATGGTCGTTGCTTGTGGCATGAATAGTAACCCTGGACTTTTGCACCAACTTACTTCAATACCTCACGTGCACATAGCTCTACATTATGGTTACTGCAGCACATACTTGTGAAAAATCGTCTCTCAGTCAAAATAAGGTTACTGCGATGCCACATGTCTGTGATTTGCAGTTGCATCTCAAGACGCTGATAGTTAAAAACATCCAATTAGTGACCACGAAGAAGAGCTGCAAATGTGCGCGAAACACGATGTTGCAAAAATTAAACCTTTTCGCGAAAATCCATGACCACTAGGCATGAACCATAAAAAAACTATTCTCACGAGTTCTCTTATGTACGTTGTTGAATGGGAACTTTCTCAGTACCTGGCGGGCGAAAAATGTCTAGCAACGTATCGCTTAAAATTAGCGTATATATAATTTAATAAGTTAAGGAGTTAAGTATTGGGCATGGAAATTGGCGGGACTTGTAGAATACTTTTTGATAGGAAAAGTTAATATTAAAATTGACCCAATAAAAGAGTAATTTATTTTACACTAACTCTTCATTCAAACTAAATGACTGTATGTCTGTAAGGTATGGCCCCGTAAGGGAGCGGTCTACCGCAATTTTCATCAACATGTTTTTATTTTTTTTTATTTGTACCAGATTTTTTTTTCTTATTTTAGACACTAAATGTGACTAAATTTGGCTGTCATGAAATTTTTTTATCTCTTATAGTTTTCGCGTATTGACTTGTTAAAGTTAAAATTCGCATATTTCCGTTTTAAGGACTAAACTAAAACCAGCTAACATACCAAACTGGGAAAAAATTCACAGTGGATAAAGACATCACAGGCTACAATGTCATGTCCATAAAAACAAAGAAATTTTTTTTTGTATTTAAATAATGATTATACAATTTAAAATTAAAATTCAAAAAATTTAATAATTTTTTAAACATACAAAATTATTTTATTTTGTGGTTTAATACAGCCGAATGTATAGCCAATAACACCGTAATTCACTGTGAATTTTTTCTGTTAAGTAAGTGAGATGGTTTTAGTGTCGTCTTTAAAACGGAATCATGCAAATTTTGGCTTTAACGAGCCATTGAGCAAAAACTACGCACGATAAAAAAAATTATAAGAAAAAAATTTAGTCACATTTTGTGTCTAAAACAAGAAAAAAATAACTGATACAAATATAGAAAAAAAAACATGGTGATGAAAATTTGGGTAGACAGTTCCCTTAAGAGTGCTCAAGTGCGATAAATTCGTAATTTTATATTTGTATGAAATCATGTTAGTTTTATAGAAGATAGTTGTTAGTATAGTTTACTCTAACGAAACAATTTTAGTTATCATACTTTTCTCATAACAGTACATCAAAGTCAAAAATTGCATGTTATGCTGCAATGCAAATAGTAAAAACCACTTGACTTGCTAAAACTAAATAATTTATAGTTAAATATCATGCCATGGACTATGTAACAAAGTATTAAAAACGCGTCCAGTTAACTATTTTTGTATTTTATAGAATTATTGAACTTTCAAAATTTTTCTTGTACTTTTTTTTTAAATTCAAAATACGTGTGGGCATCTAAATTGTTTATTGCGTAGCTCATGGAATGTTGGTTAACCGTGAATTATTTAATTTAAGTAAGTCAATTGGTTTTTACTATTTGCATGGCAGCGTAACATGCAAATTTTGCCTTTGACGCACCGTTATGAGAAATCTGCGAGCAAAAATTGTTTCGTAACAGGAAACTGTACACACAAGTAACATCTACAAAACTAGTACTAGTTCATATAAATATAAAATTACGATTTTATCGCACTTGAACACCCTTAAGAGTGTTGGTTACCTACCAGCGAAATATTTTGTATTTTTGTTGAGTTCTTGTTAGTACATTAACACCAAAAGGGTAAAACTTTCACAAAATATGAAACTCAGTTTGGTTGAATATTTTTTTGTGTAATAAAGTAGGACGTATCAATGCCAGGATCTAATCGTTTTTGTGCAACCATTATAAAAAAACTACACGACTTATCGAAATTAAACTATGGTGGCAACTAAATGTTGCTTTCCAAAGTGTAAATACATACACTAATTGGCAAACTATTAAACGCAATTTTAATGCAAGTAAATAAACTCAAATTTTTCCACATAAAAAAATTCCGCTTCGTAGAGAAATCAAAGACATACATTATGTCTTCGAATAGCCAATGATGCAGAAATTGAATATACAAACGTTCATTTATGTTTTTGCCCTTTTTCTTGTAACGGCTACCCAAAAACGTTAACATTGCGAGTTTGGTTGCTATACAAGAAATAAGTAACCGAAATACTTTTTACTTCGGGAAATTTGTACTCCTTATAGCGTTAATAATTGGCCAGATTACACATAAATATAAAATGAAGTACCCAAGCCCACGGTAAAGTATAAATTACAGTCCTGTCACTACATCAGGAAAAATTTTATTGAAAATATTACTTTGCGTTTTGAAGCCAACTACGTGGATTGCCTCCCAGTGTTGAAGTTTCGTTGAAAATCAGGACGCATGTATTTATACAACTTGGTTTTTATTCTCTGTGATTCGCGGAGTGACAAGTGCTGATATGAACTGTGCGGAAGAAGGAGCATTCCGCAACACAGACTGGCCGACGATAAATTTCCGGAACGTCGGTCAGAAGATTATTGGTCCAGGAAAGAACAGCAAAGACTATCAAAATGTAAATGTCGCTCCGTTTAGAATAATATTGTAGAATTAGGAAAAATACATATCTCCCTTGTAAGAGTTTCAGTTTTCTTTTAATGCATTGCACATTGTCCGGAAGGAACATATTTGATGATTTATAGGTTCTACAGTTTCTAGAAATTTCTGAACGCAGCGATGCCGTATGAAAAATTTTAAATTGATAGTAAATTGTTTACAAAATATAAAGTTTATTCTGACACGTCAAGTTAAAGAATTTCTTGTATGGTTAAAAAGTTACAAATTGGAAAACTTTTAACTGCCTTATTTTTAACGTAACAAACTATAATTTTTTCTATCAAATTTGGTTATGGAAATTTAAGCTAATTTTAATTTTTTGTTATTGGACCCATTTTAGATACTTTATTTATTTGTTCGTTTTTGCAGAACAGAGTTAAAAGAATTATTCGATTCTGATTTTTAGTCAATCTTTTATCAATGTCGGGGCACTGTTGTGTTTATTTATAGTATGTATGCATATATTTGTGAATGTTTACATAAATATATAGCATGTAAATAAATTTAACACCCGAACTGTGGGATATAATTTCTCATAAGCCTATACAGTAAGCAGAAAATATATGGGACACTTACTAATCAAAGTGAATAAATTCTCGTGATCGAGTTTCAAAATAGCATTTTGCAAAATACTGGAAAAGGCATCGTTAAATTACGATTTAGCTGACAATTTTAAGTGTATTGAGAAATCACCCTTCAAACTCCTTCACTTCCTTAAAATGGAATGACCCTCTTATTACCACCAAGTCAATAACTATTTCAAGTTGTATTTTTCAGCAGTAGATACAAGATAAGAAAACAATATGTTCTTTCAGTTGCAAATGCTTGTAGTGAACATTTTACAAGAAACATGTAGATAAATATTTGTATGACAATAATAAGCACAAAGTGCTACTTCCGCCAAATAACTGACTTGCACATGCAACGAGTATATTTCTAAAAATATACTCTGTGATGCTGTTCTTTAAAAGCATATCGAAAAATCCAACCAAGTAAACCTAAAAAAAAAGTAAGGGACGACCTGTTATATTTCCCTTTAATTGGGTTTCACATCATTAAAAAAAGTTTGTCTTTTCGAAAAGAGTAGCAGCCATGTATTGAACAAACAACATCAATTTAAAACATTGTGGAATAAAAACGTCCAGTTTTGAAAATGTTTTGCTACCGAATACCGGAATTAAAACAACAAGTGTAGTGAACTCTCGTAATCATCCAACATACGTTTGATAAGCGGTTAGGTTTACTGAACAAATAAATTTTCGTTTAGTTAGTATCTCGTACCCTAGGTGTTTTCCAGGCATTGGACATATCAGAGTGGTGTAGCCTGAGTCGCAAATACATTCAAGAGGTTTAACAGAAAAGTTAAGAACCTGAACTACGGATAGTATGGCTGTTATAAACAAGTGCGTCCAATGATACTATTCGGTTACGGTCAACGTCATGTGGATATGAAAGGAAAATCACCAAAGATCGTCTTTGAATACAGGATTTAAGTAAGTAGAGAGTACGAGGCTCTGTGATAGGTAGTTGGGAACCTTATGAACATTATTTGTATGTGAACCCATGTCCGGAAACACAGTGGTTATGCGCTGGGGCGCGCGAAAGACGACTGGTGACGCCTGGGACCGATTAAATAGGAACATCAAACGTCTGCACCGACGCAGTGCAGTGATCTGCACCTGCAGCAGCCAACGCGTGTTAAATTAAATACGCAGACACTCAGAGACTCAGCAATTACGTTTCCTCAGCCCGGCATTCAAGGGCCAATAAGAAACCTCGTAACAAAATCGTTCGAGACCGTTCGCGTACAGTCGGGTCCACTTCGGCTAATTGCTCACGTTTATCCTTGCACCTAGTGCGAATCTCCCCAGAGTGTTTAAACTATGGTCCTATGTATTCTATAGCAGCATTATTCTCTCACCTTAAACTTAAATGTTTATTGTAAACATTTTGAAATATGAGTATACAGTATGACTGATTCAGTAACCGTTGAAGTGGTGACGTCATAAAATACTAACATTCCAAATTTTTTTTTATTACATGTTTTGACATGTTTTATTTTTCGTAACGTACCTCATAGACCGTGGTTTAGGCCTATCGTATTTTGCAAATGCCAATACTGTTATTGCTTGCGATGGAATGATATTTAGGATGTTAATTATTGTTTTTATTTTCGTTAGTAAACGTATAACTTACTTCAGGGAACAATTGGCTGCTTTTATTATTATTATTTTTGCAAACGTGTACATATAACGCTATTTTCCGCATTTTCATTCAGTCGATGCTGTGTTCAAAATTACTGCAATCAGTTTATGTGAAAAATTACAAGTATGGCAGCGTTATATATATATATATATATATATATATATATATATATATATATATATATATATATATATATATATATATTTATATTTATATATAAACATGATGTATTCTGAGACTGTTAACGATTCAAAAAAGTACTTTTTTTGTTGTCAGTTTTAAGTTTACATCACCCATCGTCACGTCACCGCTTCGTCAGTAAGTGAAACATACGTTTTTGTTCTGATCAACGATTCTTCTTCACCACAGTGTAAAACCAAGTCTAATGAACATTCTCCCAGAAAATAAGTAAAATCTTGTCCCATATTGTTTTCATAGTACTCAATTCTGACGAAGCACAGTGTTGTTTACGCATGCACGAGTGGTGCAAAGTTATTTGAGACGAGGTTCTACCTTGGCGCAGATTTCTCTGCGTTTTGCACCAATCACGTGACTAGTTGCACCTCGCAAGGAGCGTATTTAATCCCAATGCGGAGCAGCGCAGAGTAAATTTTGCGTTGCGCCACCTACAGGCGATATATAATCAGGCCCTCGTTGTTAACATTTTATACGTGCGGAGAAACCTTACAGAATACAACGTAAATTAAATGTTCGTTGAATTTTTCCGTGTCCTTTTTTTTTTTTACGTATTTCCTTATTGTTTTGGACCAAACTCTAAATTTCACAAGCCCTACCATATACCAAGTAAACAAAGCAATTATGTACATGGGTCAATAATCACATGGTGAAATGGGTACCAGTTGAGTGTCAGGCGGTACCTTTCGTACACACCGGTACATTACTGAATGTCGTGTCCGTAATGTGTCGTAGCGCAGTTTAAAGGCTATTTGTCAACGGGCATCATTCTCCTTTCGGACGCTTAGCACGTACTGTAACCATTTTGTTTCCGGACTTGAGTTGAGGAACCAAATATGTTCATATTTCCCTAACACCGAGCAGTGTTACATACACTGTGTATAACATTGTAGCAAAACGTTTTAATTTTGTGAAAACGGCATTTAATGACAGATGCGTGAAACTTGGTGTAGTGGAAGTGGTGCGATTCTAATAATTGCAGATATACGTAATTCTTCTCTGATTAAACAGTAATGACGTTATCACACTGGCTAACTCACAGAAATTGTAAATAGTGATTTTTCGACAATCATAAGACATATTACAATCGACATTTTACTACGGGTAAACTGTGAATAATGACGCTTTAAATAATCCTGGATCTAAAAAGTTATATGCAGATTCAGCAAATATTTCGCAAAAATAGTATACGCTTTAGAGAAGAACTTTTCCCCCGCGTATTATTATTGACATAAATACGGAACATTGTAAATGGTGGCATCTTGTAAATCATGAGATAACAGTACTATATTTACGGTTTGTTTGTAGTTTCAAAATATAATGTTCGTTCAATGTTAAATATGTAAAATATTTTATACCGTAATGTAAATATTATCTTATTTAAAAATTTTCCAACTCACGATTCAGTCATTATGTACATAAATTCATGTAGTCCCATACAAATTAATAATTACACAATGGAATATTAGCAATAAATACATAATAAGTTAAAATAACGGTACCGTAAAATAAATTACATATTTTAATGTTTTCGTGATACGAACGTGGGAAGCGACCATATTGAGGAATTATAATGTTAATCATGGAGAAACGTCCAATGGCGCAATCAAATGGTTTCCGATATTATACTATTTATAAATTTCTGTTCCTCGTCATTAAAAACGTGTAGTGAAGAAAGCATTCTTCAAAATAAATGTTTGCGACATTTTTATAAAACAGCTTATAACATTTTAATGCATTTTAAAATAAAACGTTCATCTTTAACATTGTACTCATAATAAAAATAGCTTTAATATTCCACAAGGAATGTTTAAACAAACCTAAAGGTTCCGGAGAAATTGCAATTAAAAAATATTCTGAAGCAGCCATTTGCATGTCATGACTGATTATCAGTTGAGAAAAGTAAGTGACACTGTCGCTTAAATGAAAGCTTAGGAAATAATTTTTACAGCACCACGTTTCACACTTTTATCATCGAATGCCATTTTCTGCATGCAACGCTACTATAGCTCGTTCGCGATAAAGTGAGAACTAAAAATTTAACCTTCGAAAAAATATCAGTAGCCGTTACTGCATATAATTCAACACTGACTATAGTTGCCTCACTGTTTCTACTGTTGGCAGCGAAATTACGCAATATAGTTCTGTGTGATTTACTATGTATATAGAATAATACAGAAACAAAATCAACCCAAATCGACATAACTGTATTTTTATATAATTAATAAACTTCTTTTTTTACTAAACTGCAACGATTTACACTTACTGCACAATTAATCTTACACGTGCAAACATCAAGTGAAGTGTCCCGTGACAGACATGTTCCGTCGTTAGCCGTTAAACGCTTAAAGATAACTAATTGGCTGAAAATAGAACTTTAGCAGGGCTTTCTTGAGTGCTCACTTTATTCCGAACAGCCTATAACACACTAGTTTTTATGATAATCCCGGGAGAAAGTAACTTGATTTCTGTTCACAAATTACTGTCAACTAAGTGAACGTTTGCAAAGATCAGTGCAATCAGCTTTCACATGTCATTATTATATTGTTTAAACTTTAACATATCACTTAAGTTTAAATAAGATTTTTAAATAACTCATGCAGTAAAATTATTTTATAGATTACAAATTTGAAATTTCGTGCCGTTTGGGTTTGTCGAAACCATTCTATTCAAGGAAACAATAATTATTTAGCCGAGTTTTACCCATATTTTACTGACAGCTAGAGATTTTCTTTTTAACTCCAAAAATGTATGCTAAAATAATATCAGTTATTTGAAGATTTTTAAAAATAAATTATTTTAATTTTATTGTATTGCGACTTTTTCATCGAATAGCAGTGAGACTCACTGAAGAATACAACAATTTTTTTGTTACAACAATTTGTAACAGTGTATGCAAATATTTTTATCCTTATCGCCTTTAACTAACGAGTAAATATTATCCTTGCCATCTATATCAAAAGAAAGAACTTATAAGAGATTATTTTTCTTCCGAAAAGTTGTTCCTTTAATAATTTAAGTACGGTAAGTTTATGATCGATGTACTCTTCAGCAAGTCATCTTTGTGACAGAATATGTTGTTGCAATGGACATTTCATTTATGATAAAAAGGCTGACCAAAAGGAAATACATATTGTGAATGCGAGGAATGTTTTAGAAAAAAACAAGCAAAACCATCGGCTATGTTAGTTTTGCGGTTTTTTTCTTCTAATTTTAAAGTTGATCTCACAGAATGAATTGCATTAGATTTGTCGTTGTTTATGCAGGATATCAAAACAGGTCAAGCTTGAAATCCTGGTTATGATGTTTAGTTTTTTATGGTTGACGTTATTAATTTGTTCTATATCTGTATATAATTTAATATATACACATATGTATGTGTGTGTTTTTCAATTCAAGAAATAAGGTTACGATCACGGATAAACGTGAACCTCAGCTGAAACTGATGCACTTTGTTAGTCTCCAAGTGAACTGTACAGATGTTCCAGCCTTTCTCGACACATATTTGCACCACCGCACAGTCTTAGTTACTTTGCTGCAATAAGTCTTCTCTATCTCCCTTATACACACCTACTTCTAAACTTAACAAAATTGTTATTAAAACGAAGAAAAAATATTTAATACGCCTCTTTCTGAGAAATACGCCTGATCATTCAGAAAGGCAGTAAGAAGTTGTCCCCGCATTTACGAGGTGATAAATTCTTTCTTTCTCTAACACAGTGAAGCAAATTACTTGAACTGGGAGAACCGAACAGTACATGTACAATTTTCGAGTCATAGTCAAGTTATTTATTCCGTTAAGAAACTGGAAGTAAAAGAAACCCTACAGCACTGGGGTTGTGGTAAGAGTTTGAATCTTATAACTCCATCCTTCACTTCTCGTCAGCTTCCTAATCTTCTAGGATGGAGAGATTCGATCGTATTTGTACCCTTCTCGCGCGCGGCGATTGGGGTGGCCCTGGATTGTTTACATGCGTGGGAGCCAAGGAATAGAAAATGAGGCGCTTGGCTGCCCTGTCTAGTCACTTGTGTGGGAACTAGTCCCACCTCCCGCACTTACATATTCCTCCAGCTGCATACATACATTTTTCATGTAGCTCCGCAGGTTACCATCAACCCAAAACGTTGCGGCTGTAACAAAGCAGTTTTACCTCACTGACGAAATTGCTGCTTCTGCTACTTCCCTCTTACCCGCTTTTTCCCCCTCCATCTGCAGCCACGTGTTTTACTCCGCTCACATCACCCGTAAGCCCTTAGACAAAAATTTTAATAATCACATCTGCTATCCATTGTCTCAGCTTTACGTACACTGCGAAAAATTATTTGTAAATTTAACATACCGATGTGAATGCAGGGCCACTGACAGGATTTTCGAGCCCTGGGCAAGTAAGTCTTCAAGGCCCCATACCATCCCAAATCTCAATTATTTGTTCGATGAAAACTGTATAAAACATTTGTTTTGGTGCTGAATAACACAGGAAGCAACAAAATGTAACATGTGCCAAATTATATGTGGAAAAGTAATTTTTCTAAATGTTTTATTTCATTACTTTTCAGTTCACTGCCCCGGGCCCCTGCGCATTTGCCTCTTTTGCCCACCCCCTTTTTTTTCTCGACGACCCTGTGTATATGAATTATAAGAAAAGTAGTTGTAAAATTGTTTCTTATGCATCAATGGTAGTGTTCCCATATATCTTAAACAAACAGTCTAGTGTAAATTGTATATGAACAATACTAACAATTTGCTCTACATGTTTACAATCTGAAGCATTGTAAATGTCGCATAGTGTGTATGGGTTAAAACTTTCCATACTATTGAAAGAGGTTTTACAGTGTACTTAGTGTCACCCTGTTTTGTCACGAAACAATCAATACAAGCACTTTGCATGTAGGGAAAGTCCTGCTTTTCTGCTGTACGTCGCACATACACGTCTCAATAACTGTGTTCAAAGATACACAAGCTCCGGGACAGTTACCATCAGCTTGATGTACTACGGACACTTCGACTTCATTTCCTATTGCTAGGGGCAGGAAAATTTCGCTAATTCAATTACCTGTAGGCTAGAATCCGTTGTACTATGCACACTAAAGCCCCGTCTATACGTTCACTGTCTGTTGTTACCCTGAGTAGCAGCTAACTGAAAAATGCTCGGGGCTTGAGTATACATAGGATGGTGGATTCTAACATGCAGGTCATTGAATTAGTGAAATTTTACCGTTGCTACCTGTTGCACATTCTGCAGATTTGAATAAATAATTACACAGTTAGTTAAATTTTTCTTGATGATGTACCGTATACACATATCTTTATTGCTAAAATTACTGACAAACGTGTTAACGAATATTCCTACTTAATAGCTAATTACAGAATTTTACAATTTTTTAAAAATGTTTTTTTCTTTTAATTTGGAAATGGAAAACGCACTTATGGGTTTTTTTTAGACCCTTTGCGTAATCAGTAAAAAAGTACGAACTACTTGTTAAAACTGAGTCCTGGAAAGATACTTACAGAACTCCCTGAATTTGTGTCCTTAAAATTAAATTAATAGAGACCTGAAAAATTCGCGGAGTCACTGACCTCTAGGCTAGCCTCCAAGAACATATGTTTACTGAAGTAGACAAGAGCTGTACATTAGTTCATACAGTGGTATAGCGGTATGGGGCACGTTAAGGTATAGTTTTATTATTGGCTCAGAGATTTACAATGGATGTCAAATAAGTCAACGGCCAATGGCGAAAGTGACACGAACTTATAGTCGCTGGAATTCTAGCGTGTGCGTAAAAGAAAATGCGAATTTTTCGGGTCCCTATAAATTAATTTCATACACCTCCGTGTGCTATTATCTGTGAAAATTTGTTTTATTTCATTACTATTAATTTTTATTCCATCAATATTATGAGTATTTATCTTTGTGACTATACTGCACTGTTTTCGCTAGTTAAACCTCCAAAGTGCTAACACATACGTACATCGACTACAGTATTGATTGAATTGTCACACTTGAATTAGTGGATAGCAACAATTACAGAATGCTTAAAGTCTTAGAGCGTTAAGGATATACTAGACGTCGTGAAATCCATTTTACCAAGATAATTTTTAAAACATAACATCTTTATGGCTTTATTGTGTATATTTCATGCAGAAATATTCTCGTCGTAATTTGCAGACTACCATAGCTAATAGCTGACTGAAAATACACATTATTAGTAAATTTGTGTACAATTTTTAGCCCTTAGGCTTAGGTTGGTTTCAACATGATTATTATTACGAATTAAAATATAAATTGTACTTTTTAAATATTATCTCCACAAATTTAATGCTAAAGGCATGGATGAACTCCGAGGAAATCGTAGATAAAAATACTTTACTGTTCAGTACAACAATGGCCTGTTTTATATTTTCACATTGTTTATTTAGTAGATCAAGAATATTCACACATTTAAGAGAAATACATTTTCTGGAGCAACCGCCAGCTTCCATTTGAAATTTTTTTCCTTTCACATACAAACACAACTATACGCGCAAGTACACTGGTGGAGTCTAAACTTAGTTGAAATGGTATGTATGGTACGTTGATTGGTACATTGTTTTCACGTGCATTGTGCTATAATCGTATTGCTTGTCGTTGGGTCAAATATATATTGTAAAACACGGAAAAATTAATGTTTATTATTGAGAAGATTATGTAAGAATTAGTTTGAAGATCAATGTGAAACATTGAAATAGTTCTGTGAAAAAAAAAAAATATTGAGAAGAATTTAAAAGGCTCAGCTTGAAGACAAAGAAGATGAAAGCTTAAAATAGTTGTACGAGAAAAGGAAGCGACATGAATGTCAGAGTATTAGTTATGTGGGGATTGTTTAGGCAGGTGGTGAGCTGGGCTTGTATCTGTTGCCAGACATCGCTAATGATGCGTATACAGCTCGTCTTCATCGAGGCGAAACTCAGGTGTGGCTCACTACATACTACCACATCCTGTGCCAACCACCACTTATATCCAACCCTATGGCTCAGACATTTATTTATTTCACATATCTTTACTGTGCAGTTTGTCCAACTATAACTAGCAATGAACACTGTAACATACCACGATATCTCGTGGAGATTACAGTATGTAAATGAGAGTCCATGTTGGGGACGTTAAGACATTTACGCACATATTAGTAATTTTAGTAACTCGGTAAAATCCTGGCATGTTATTTTAAGGTAGTAAGATTTAAGTGTATTTATTATGCTGTTGTAATGTATATTGTGTTAAGTATAAGGTAAACATAATTACTCTCTGTATTAACAGAGTGGGTTACGGCAGAATAGAGCAGAGAGAAAAAAACATTTAGATTGATCGCAGTGTGGTTTGTCATAGGGCTGTAGTCTATGGACAGCGATCAAAAAGAAAAGAAGGTTTTTCCGTGATTTAAAAATGGCCGGACGAGCATTTTAATCGGCTCGTTGAAGATTTAACTGCAGCAGCCGGAGTTCGGGAAATGTCAGTCCCGAGAGAAGGAAGGAAGCCCGTTACATGTA